>JAHWFP010092055.1:8063-25687 GCA_023313725.1 Lithobius niger | reverse complement strand
GAATGGCAAATCGATTAAGGAGAACTTACCACATCCAGCCAGCTTGCTAAATAAATCTTCCACTGGGGGCACGGGAAAGTATTCGATAACCTGCTCAAAGTTAACTGTAACTGAGTATTTGCCTATTATGAACAAATCACGGCTGAGTTTGTGTACAAGAACAATGGGTGGGGCCCGCAGGTTATGGTTAACAGAATTTTAAATTTCCTCCCTTACCAAGCAATCGATTACATCCTCAACGTTCCCCCTTAAAGCAAAAGGTACAGGTCGAGCCTTCACAAAACAGGGCTCAGCGTCTTGCTTCATCTTGAGTTCTGCTTTAAAGTCTTGTCCAGGCGTGATTTAAAGATTGGGGAACTTAAAAAAAGGATCTCTATCAGAAACCAAATTGATATTATGTGGTGTACTCTCTCCTTCATCGATGGAAACACTATAGAACTTTCCTAACCTTTGACTTTTCTCTTTTTGAAATCCGGTTAAACCCAATGACACGAAGAATTTCTATAAGACTTGTCTTCCTGGATCCCATCTCAATTCATGGAGATCTTTTTTTGCCCTGAGATTCATACCAATCTGGAACTCCCTTGGTGACGCCTTAATTTAGCTCCATAGCTTGACATCTTCAAAAGGGGCCTAATACATCTGTTCTCCGTCCCTTTCTCCGCTGGCCAGAACATATTGCCTGAAATTCTTAAATCTTTACCCTTTCCTGGGTTTGCAGTCAGCGGTTTGATCACAAACTCTTGCACTTCCCTTTCACCCCTTTTGTTCGAATTAAATCTATTAAAGTCTATTTTTCAGTCCAAACTTTTTTTTTTAGTAAGAAAAATGTTTGGACCTTTTTTCTCCCTTCTTGGACTTCAAATTATTTCGAGTTATACCTAATTTTGAATCATTTTGTATAAAAAAAATGTATTAGTGTTCCTTTATAATTTATTAAGTGACAATACTTGTGGGCTGAGTGCATTCATTCATATAAAGAGTAAATCTTTTAGCATTTATGCAGTATATTTGGTAATAGAATAAATGAAGAAAAACATTGTTATTTCCGTTTTATGACTAAAATAAATATTAGACTAGAGAACACAAGCAACGTGCCAGCATTACGCACCAGCATCGATTGTGCTACTATCAAAAGCGAACGTGTCAAGTTTAAGTTTTCTAACATGAAATGTGGCTCATTAAGCAAACTTTTATACCTTCTTTATGGTGGTACAGAATTATTTTAGTGCTAAATAATTGGAGAGTTTAGAAAAGCTAAAGTCGCATAATAACGTAAAATTAGGGTTCGAAAAGGATGTTAATAATTCTAATGTGTACTGTTCTTTCATAAAAGAGTGGTTCTTGGAGTTTGGTATCTTTTACTTTGTACTGAAGCTTAAGAAACGTTCTTAACATTGCAAATTTTGTATCTAAATAATTACTTTCCTACAAAAAAAAAAAAATGCCGTTATGTAAAAAAACAGGCCCGTTATAGTATTAAAAAAAAAATTCCATGACATAATAAAAAAAAAAATGACCGAAATATCAAAAAAAAAAAACCCATTGAGATAGAAATACATTTTCCCGTCACGTCAAAAATTTTCCATCTCATGAGCCATGCGATATTTTCTGCCGGTTGGGTTTTCGATCCCGCCGGCCTGAACACTGATATAGTATCCGGGGACTGCAGTGAAGACCATTGTACGGCCACGACGAAAATAATTCACGCATCATTATGGCGGCGGGAAGCGGACCTGGGCCTTCCGATTGGGGTTGGACTAAAGTCTAACTGGAAAATCGTCTAATGGGATACCTGCCTAAATAGGAAAATCTGGAAAATCATCTAAACGGAATGCTGTATCATGGATAATCCTATAATGGATAATCGTTTAACTGAACAATTATTTGGATGCGGTTTCTCAAGTTATAAGTATAGCCTCGGCGAGCGTGGCAGTGTGAGCGGGGTGTCGATTTTTTTTAACGAATTTCGTGTTTGATGATTTTCCGTTATATTGTTATACTTTATACTTTGTCTTTTTCTTGTACCAGTTCCTTTAGAGCAGTACACTTTTTTTAAAGGACTACGCCTGCATTTTATACGATTTAACGTTTTTTTACTACAATTTCTGTACTTATTCGCAACATTTATGAATAATATCGGCCAAACTTCAACACGACGTAGGAACGAGATTGTGGTGCAACCAATCTTTATAATATTAAAATAGGCGGTGTTGATATGGCTTCATATTCCATCCCTTGTCACAAGATAGAATAGGAGAGAAGCTGTGGGTTTCGATTCCTGGTTCCAGGTCAGTTGATTTAATATAGCCAGAATCTTATTTTACAAAAGCAACGCGTCAACTTTCGGGCACGCAGGTGAATTTGCGTGGCGCCAGGAGGCAAGATACGCGATTCCTACCAGGTCGTGGCTTGAACAAGCCATCTGCTTCCATGCTTCAGAGTAGTTCATGCTGCTGCATGCAGAGTTGCCATCTGTCTGATCTTATTCTAGCACGAGTACGAGTGATATTGTTTTGCACCTATTTATTAACGTAAAGCAACCTTCTTGGCCTCTTTCTCTCCTTGTATAATGTAAGTGTGTGACTTTTAGGTCACATTTTGAGAAACACTAGTGAGTTCGCCTGGAGCCTGCAGTCCGTATCTGTCCCGGTAGCGCAGTGGGTAGAATGTCCAGTTAAGTTTGTCGGAAGTTACCTTGTTATTCTGTTGACCTATTTATTAGGCTAAACCCTAAGCAGCGTATTTTTAACGTGGTTTATTTCAGAAAATAGTTACGTCCATTTTTACCAGTGGCCCGACATAGAACGAGAGATGGAACATGAACCAAAATGTTCATGAACACTTCCATTAAGAGCCTTGCCCTCCTATATGTCGTTCCTGGTAACACTATTTCATTTTGACTGACTTTGCCTCTGTCGAAGCTACAGACTTGTATCAAAAATACATTCCTCCATATTGTCTTTCTTGTATGGCTCAGTTTTGCAACATTACTTCAGACGCGTGAAAATGTTGCGAAAGCATTCATTTTCCACTTTTTTTTCCTCGTAAGAAACGGTTTTCTACATTCACTCTAACCAATGTCAATGTTGCAAATGCTATTTGGTGCAGGATGCTCGAATAGTGAGAAGGTATGTCCTTTTAAAAGTAGGCACAGAAATGAGAAATGGGTTAAGTTAATGGATTAAGTTTTCATGATGGTCAAGTGAAAACCCAGTGATTACTTTGAGCCAAGGCCAAGCGATGGCGCCAGCAGTCCCACCGTTCGCGTCGTCGTTCTCCACGCATCTGGCTCCTTATTCACTTTTCAATCCGTGCAACACTATTGATCCTTCTTAACCAAATCACGTGATAGCTTTATCAAATGCCAAAAGTTAGGCCAAGTAATGCTAATTATATTCTTACATAAAACACTATACAATAAATACACTCGACATCGTTGCTGGTTAACTTTATTATTCCAGCCATTACGAATTCACGAGTTTGTTGATGCATTCGATTGTCGGCCGCCAGGCCTGCGTTAGCGCTTGCGCCGCGTAGGTACACGCTTAACAAAGAAATAAACTTACACTCAACTAAAAACTCACTCAAGTACAATTTCAGCCCAAGTTTAGTAGGAATACTGAATTTAAGTTGGACTGTGGTTATCTGAATAGTCGGTTGTGGCTGCATCTGTAAAACAAGAAGTCATTATTTCATAGCAGACGAAGGTATGTGCCAAGCAATCATGTGAAAAGTAGATTTATTTATTTATTTAATTATTTAGTAAACAATCAGTGCTGGTTCCGAGAAATTTGGCGTATCAAAAAAAGTAACAAAAAAAAGTCTGGTAAAAGAAGGAATGGTTGTATATAAAGTTCGCACAAGATTCAAACATTTTCTACGACTTTTTTACAAAAATAATATAATTTTTCGCAGGGATATATATTAACCAAAAAAACTTGCTCAAATAAGGCTGCTCAGCTTCTAACAGGCCTATTTTTACTGGGAAAGAGCTGAAAACATTTCACACCACCCTAAAATGTGCAGTCACGTTTGTTTAAATCTTGTGCAAAAAAAAAAAGCTGGAGGAAAAAAATGTCCAGTTATTGTTATAGATAGGTCACATGCTCTGGCTCGAATTTCTCCAGGCAGGATAAGGAGCATCATGAGAAAAGGTTTTTATTTTCTCCCGTTCCCGTTGACCTTTTTCCTAGATTGTTTCTAATAGCCTAGTAAACACAGAGGAGTAACATAATTTTAAAGAATAAGTTCAGCAACATTTAAGGCACAAAAGCAAGTTATTTAAAACAAATTGCAAGTTTGTCTTTATCTTGCTCAAAGCTAGGTCATTATTTCAAATTACAATAAAAAAAAATGTAATTCATGATTTTCAAGGACATAGCTAACAATTTCAAGGAATTCACGGCCTTAAATTTTTTGTTAACAAATTGAAGTACTTTCAAGGATTTCAAGCTCCTTAAGACTCTGCTAAAGTTGCACCACTGAATATAACACAAAAGACTTCAAATAGGAATACATTACTCAACAAAGGAAACAATATAATCCCTTTGTTTTGTCTAAATATAATCCTGTACACAAAACAAATATCAAGACACACGCTAGTGTGTCGCCCGCCAAGATGATAAAAGATAAGCCCTATCCAGATAAAATATATATAAGCATGGCGACCACTAGACACGTTGTGTCTTTACAGCTAAGGTAGTTTGGATGTTTTCAGCCATAATAATAATAAATAATAATACAAGTTTGCCTGCAAGTGCAGGCGAGGACACAGAAGGGCATGCCTCTTATACTGGCCCTTAAGTTATATGAAGGATACAGCGAACGAACGTTAGTAGGTGCGTTTTAAAAGCTTATTCAGGGGGCAAAAAGCCAGACGTCGTTTAAAGATTGGTACAGGTGGCGCCGACACAACATGTTCCTGAAGGGAGTTCCACACGCCAACGACACGAACAGCGAAAAAAGATATCCGACATTCAGTAGAGAACTTTGGCAAGGGTAGCCTTAATGAGTGACCACCGTCGAGTCTTAAATGGGGTCGCTAAGTCGAAAAAGGGACGATCGACTGGCAGAAAGCCCTTCAAAATCTGAAATGTCAAAGCTAAGTCTGCCCGCAGACGACGCAGCTCCAATGGCTCAAGTCCTGAAGTTTTGAGGCGTTCACCAGCAGGTAAAGATCTCAAACCGGGTAGTTGTCGGGTGAAAGAACGTTGAACCGACTCCAGGACATCAATATCCTGAAGTAGGTGTGGGACCAAACCGGACTGGCGTATTCCAAAATTGGGCGAACAAAAACGCAGAAAGCGCGAATCTTAATTTTGAGGTGGTTTGAAGTAAAACATTTACGTGTTAAGGCAAGTCTACGAAAAGCCAAGGCAGAAATTTTTTGACAGTGTAGGGTCGATTTAAAGTTTGTTGAAAACCAGACCCCAGGGTCGCAGATATTTGTTACAACGTTTAGATTGGAATTAGCCATCTGAAGATAAATAACAATGCGACAGAAAAGGCTGAAACTTGGTTGATCGGGAGACTTTGGTCGCTTGACAACAAAAAAGTTACTGTTAATGATACAGCCTAACGTTTTCTTGTTGAAAAAACGACACGAATAACGTTGATATTTGCCTACTTTACTTACTACTGGTAAGGCTTTTTTTGTATCACGAAAATAAATTCTTCCATGCGGTGAATAAAGCTGGTTCTTAGTTCATTTTGCAGGCATTGCTCGTAGATGTGCCCTTTTCATATGGACCTTTCTGATTGGCCAAGTGGTTCAGGGGTTAGGAAGCTCCAAACGACCAGATTGATTGTTTTACATTGTTTTAAACATTGTTATTATGCAACAATGCCAAACTGAACATTAAATAAATCCGTGAGTTTGCAGTACTAATACGAAATGCTAATCATATAAAAAAAGGTGACTGCCGCCCTCAAAATCTAACGAAAACCAAAAAAAAAAAAAAAAAAAAAAATGAACCAGAAAACTAGATTGGCGTTTCCGTCTCATAATTACTAAGAAAAAAATGGATTTCATCAATTTGGACCAAAAATATCTGATATCTACCCCCAAACAAAACTTGTTAAGGATTCCCGCCAAGCTTTTCGGTCGTGTGATGTCGTGATATCAAAGGCCAAGCTCTCTCGCCAAGCTAATCCCACCGACTAAGACTTCAAACGTTAAATGAAAAAATTGAAAATTGCGCAGTAGGCAATTTTCATATATTTCATTTAACCTTCGAACTATTACTCGGTGGGAAAAAAAAAAAAAAAAGACCTGGTGTTTGATATCACGAATTCACACGGCTGAAAAGCTTGGTGGGAATCCTTAACAAGTAAGTTTTGTTTAGGTAGATTTCTTTTTTCCCATTTTGCTTTTTAATAATGAGTATGTCACTAATACACCCAGAAGAGCAATAAAAAGATTATTCGTCAATTGCTTAAGCAGTATCTGCTTGGATGGACAAATCAGGCCTGTTATTAAAACAGATAGTAGTGGGAGCTATAACAATATTATCAGGAAGAGAGTTCCATAATTGAGAGTGCCTGTGAGTAAAGGTGTTTCGCCGAGTGTATAGTGAGGGTTTAAAATTTTAAGTTTACGAAATGACCCACGAGATGATGGTATGATATAACCTACCGCAAAGCTACAGAGAAGTAAGGGGCTGGCCATTATCACTCTCCGGGGGTTGTGGTGGGAGGAATTTGGATTTTTCAGACAGTTTCAGGCGAGGGATGTCATAAATTGTTTAGGCCCCGTCAGTGGGGGATCACAAAAAAACACTGACCAAACTGAAGTAAATATACATTTTTGACTTAAAATTAATGTAACCTCCCCAATCCGATTTTCGTATGCCTATTAAGACTGTCTGTACATGATACCATACCGACAGATTGCCACTACGGTAGTTGTAAGGAGAAGAGGCCTGGTTTTCAACAAAAGGACTAGGTTGAGTTAAGACATGTTCTGTAAAACACCGATGTCCCTTACACCCATCTTGGGTCGAGTTTCGCACATTAAGTGTAATGAAAGACAGAAGAAGGAAGCAAAAGAACTAGGAGGCAAGGCTTCTCTAGAACGTTTATTGAAAAAAACTACACTGGGTAGTACTGATCTGACAGCTTCAAAACTTTGCAACACTCACATTATTGAGAGGAGGGGGATATTGGGCGGGGGGGCAAAAGCTGAGTCGTTTTCAGAAACTTAGACTGCTGAAAGTATCATTTAGTGGTCCAAAAATGACATTTTCCTCCAGTTTGGTCAGTGTTTATTTTGAATGCCCCCCCCCCCCCCCCAATAAATTTATGATCTCGCCACAAGAGGGTCCAAAAAATCCATGACCATCGCCTATTTTCTCTGCCCTTTCCCCCTCCTCGGCGATAAATAATGACCGGTCCATTACCTCACTAATCATGCAAAAACTCACAAGTGGAAGGAATTCTTAAGTTTCCCCAAAGAAAGCATTGCCAAAATGGCTATCACCCACAGTATTTGGTCCAAACCGAGGTCACTCAAATTTATTTTTAACTGACATCAGCTATGAAACTTGGTGGCAGCCATTTTCACTCTGATGTCAGTACTGTATATAGCGAAAATTAGATGGGTTTCTTCATCCTTTTTTTTTTTTTTTGTATCTCGCATATTTTGTGGTTATCTAATTTTTGTCGGGTTGTTATCGGTTGTATTGGTATTCAAACCCAAGAAACGCCGGTTCAGCGTTTTCGAATCATGAATTTATGGTTAGAACTCGGGCGGTATATGATCGCCTTCGAACCTGTAACTTTCTTTCTTGATTAATGAAAACATTCTTGTCAAATGCTTTAGCTCAGCCCTACAGTTATGACAGGAGAACCTGTAATAGCATACTCCGTATGAATGAGGATTGGAGAATGGAAACGGCACCACTCGGCTATTTGTTGTATTACAAAAAAATGTAATCACCTCGTAAGGAATTTTGAAATATTTTGATTTTTATATCAACATACACGGCTTCTTAATATCTGTAAAGGCTTGACCATAGAGATTCGATGATGTAATCTGCTTAGCCGCCAATTTTGCCACCAGTCGCGCTGCAAGCACACCGGAAAACGCACTGCTCTAGGAACTGGATTAAAGTGGGGAAGTTACTCACGACACGTGATAACGAAGATTTTAAACTTGAAACAGTACATTGCCGCTAAATTATGAAAGTTTAACAACAACGGCTTAACGCTACGTAACTCTTTGTGCGCTAGACATCAAAATAAAGGCTCTGGAAGCTAGATTTCGTTAATTTTAAACAGACAAAGAACCACGGCACGTGTGTATTGGTCTGTACTGGCGTATTGTCCTGAGGTATTTTCTTTTCTCATTAAAAATGTATTACACGATCTTTTCATGCAGCAATTAATCGTCCGAAGACTTCAAGGATAGTCATCGTTACTGTAAAATCATGTTCATTTAGTGCTGCAACACCGGGAAAGCTAATAATGAGAAGAATACCATGTTTTTGTGCGTGCTGCGAGCACTAGTCAACGTTAGGAGTACAGTTTAAAGTTGTGCTTTCAGCATGCCTAGTGGCAGCTTTTGACAGTTTTGGGGACGTCTCCCACATGCTGTGCTAAAGAGTGCCAAGCCTCTATGGCTACTAGGAAGTCGTGCAAGATAGCAGTCCGTGGTTTATATTTATCATATCGAAAACCAAAACTGGTAAAAGGGACCGCCCAGTTCCAAATGGTTTGGCCCTTCAAAGGAGTTATATCAACACACCAAAACATTCGCCAAGTTAATCGCATCGACTAACTTTCGGTGGCAATGTTCAAGTTTTCATTTAACCTTCGAACTATTCGTATCGTAGCTATTTTACCTTTGGGACTCTTGGTGTACCTTGAACAAGTGCACGTCATGACGTCACAGTGTAAGCCACGTGAGTTACATGTCAATCGTTTCGAACAAGTATGCGTTGGCGATATAACAGCTAACCGTTACTCGATCCATTTATTTGGGTTTAAGTGTTCACGTGTTCTGGTCTATAAGGAAACAAACGTGGAAGAACTATTTTGTTACATCGATCTTAGAGTAAGGAAAGAATCCTTTTTAGCACTGTGTTAAACGTAGTCTCGTAATCTCTCATGGACTTCTGGTCGAAGTTCGCTTTAATTGTCCTTTTCACGCTTGCCAATGAACGCAGGGCTTGTCAGTATCTTGGAATTGGCAACGGTTGGCTGTGTCCTCCTTTGGTCACCAGCTGCTATATCTGGTGACCCGATCTGGCTGAAAAAACAATGGCTACCAAAATCACCAATTTTCATCCATCACAAAAAAAAAGAACAAGAGGGGTTCCAAAGTTGAGCCATGGGGGTGATCTGCCGTTAGGTCCAAGGAGGGTGTTGTTAATTGCGCAGCACTTCAAGAGGCGCAATTAGCGAGAAAAGTTCGGCTTCCGTATTCGACACAACGTAGAATCCCCCTCCCCCCCGACCCGGTAATGACCCAAAAACTAAAAAAACCAGTTAAATGGTTTTTTTTTTTGTGTGAAAGGGTGTAAAAACCGTTAAACAGATAACCTACTGAGATTCCTCAGTACAATCGTCAAGAAAAATCTTTAGTTCTTCTTTGCTTTTTGCCACAATTAAAGCTTTCCATGTTTACTTTTGCTCGTATTTTTACTTGCGTGCTTTTTTTACTTTACGTGCTTCGGAAACGCGAATGTTTGACCACCCTTTAAAACCTATGGGTTTGCTTTTCTCGTGCATACAGTCAGTTGACGCAAAAAAAAAACTTTAGAGCTATATGTAGTATGATATACGTAGCAAAATATGTCGTCATTTTAGGTTTTTTATTCCAAATAAGTTTCTTTCTGATAAGTTTGCCTCATCCAGCCCATAATACTTGTCTGATCTTGTCTGATCGAACTTTGACATGAGCAGTTTTTCAGAGCAGTGTTTCGGATATTTCAGGGTAAAAAAAATCAAGTAACAGCAGTGAAAACAGCCTATGCTAAGCGTAATTGAATTATTTTTCATTTGGCGCGAATCTCAGCTTTGTAGGTGCATTAGTTCAAGAGGAGTAGAGATGAACACGCACGCACATCGTATGTTTTTATGTTTTGTTTATTTTTTCATTATACATTCAACCTCGTTGCAGCCCTATATTAACTAAGAAACTCGAAAATAATTTCACACCACCTGGTCAAGGTCCGAATTCGATGTTAACTAATCTACAGCCAGGAGCTGCGAAAAATGAATGCCAGAGGGAAAAACGCGAGCGAAAAACAGGATATTCCAGTTCGAATAAATGTAGTTTAGACTTGTTTTTCATTACTTCTTTGCTATAATATATATTATTGAGTATAATAGTTAGTTACGACTGCTTTCCCAACCCGTCTCTGCAACTACACTTTTAAGGAGTTGAGGTCACGTGAGGTTCACAATACGAATGTGCAAGGATTGAAGAAATAACCAGGACGGAAAACCAATCGGCTCAGAAGGGTTAATTAAAAACAGATGCAAACCTATATCAGACTGCCTGAGCGGGGAATCGAACCCAGGCTTCACTCTTGCAAAGTACAAATTTGTGCCCCCTCATCTCCTTTCAAAAATGTCAATGTCATGAAAATGAGTTATGCTTAATACAATTTCAATTTAAAACAATTACAATTTCCAACTTAAGTCTGTTGCCTTTTGAAGGGTAAAGTTTAATTTTTGTGTGCCTAACCATTGTTTCTAGGTCCTGTTTTAATCAACAGAATTCCAGTAGCAGCGAAAGGTATATTCTTTAAGAATCGAATATAGTAAACAAATAAAAGACCAATTAGTTTGTCTTACTCAAAGAAATCGTTGTGTTTACTAAGGATTTACTTGTAGGTTGAATTCACGTTCATTACTTTGAAAAAAGTTTCGCTTGCTAGAAGACGAATTTAACAGTTTAACGGATTAGAAAAAAATAGCGGACTTAACGTCCTTTTCAGCTGCTAAGATAGTGATCATCTCATAATGGAGATGAACAGTTTTGCTAGGAAATACCTAGGATGTTTAATATGCCACAATCGACGTGCTCACGAGTGCCTTTTCGAGGTTATTAACAGATGGAGATGATGCACGATAGCACGGGCTGGTGAATATCTAATCGTACATTAAAATATATGACGCCTTGACATACTTGTGCACATTTTCTGTTTTCTGGGCTAATCTTATGTTTGACTATGTGTTTACTTAAGGTGAATATATACCCTTTTTGACATGCCATGTTGTGCAGTTGTTTCTAACCAACAGTACGTTGTATCAGCAATCAGTTTCTTTTTTTTTCCCAAGACTGCCGAGAATTAAAGAAAAAGCATTCTCGGTCCAATGGAACCCTAGTCACTATCACTTTAATAAGGGGTTCAGTTAGTCAATTTTTGGGCAGTGGAGGAGTGAGCATACCGATAAAAGCATTATGTCATTGATCTGGGGACGGATTGGTTTGCCAGTTCGAATGCGGGTCATGCCACTCCGCCGAAACGTAAGTTCACAAAGGTGGCTTATACTTTATTACGTTATTTCTAGAGTATAAACATCGCTGTTTGGCTTGTTCTCCTCTTTCCTTTATTGGCCTGGAAGTTTGATCGTAAACAACTTTGTGTATATATATATATGTGTATATATATGTATATATATATATATAAGTGGAAAAAACACTTAAGAAATTAACACGTTGGTGTTAGCTCTGGAATTTGCAGGAAAAAAATTAAGTTCAACGCGCACTGCGAGCTTTGTGAGGGTCTACCGGCAACCCCCAACAACGTGAGCAACAGCAACTGAATGGTTGGTTGTTTGCTCGAAACCAAGTGGACGCGACTTCGAACTTCCGACCGACCTAAGTCACTTTAAAAAAATGTCTGGTCTCACCATCAGTCTTCTGGATTAAGGCGGGTTTTGTGTTGATTCCAGGGTTAAGTTCTCTTCTTCTCCGGCCTTTGAAAAATCTCCCTCCCTCTCTACGCCCTTCACAATTTGTTACATCTTCCCTCTCCAAATCTGGCACCTCTCTCAGTCTCTGGCCCCCTAACTCATCAGCTGCTTTTTTTTCCGCTTTTTCGGACAATAGCATTTATCAGCAGTAGTTGTAAGGCCCTGAAGGCTGGCTAACGGTCCCATGCGGGCGATACGAATGGGTGGGGTAGCGGATATACCTATCCATGGCAGATTGGATACAACACACTATGTTTACAGCTCTATATCACCTTTGCAAGGCGTTGTCGTAAGGCAGACCCTTTCATTAACAGCTAACCGAGATTGGAGGAAAGAGGGATTTCTGTCAACAAAAAGGCGCTCGTGCCAATTCTGGTTATGGATTTAGAGGGCGGAACCCAGCCTTGTATTGGTTCGCTCCTTTACGATCTTGTAGCGATATTGAGTTGTTCGCTGGTAAGTTGGTTGTAATGAATAGGTACGCCTTTTTGGTGAGTGCTAGTGTGACAGTCGGTTATAAGTTCATTTAGTTTGAACATTACTTTTTTTGTGTGTTTGCTGTCCACTCCACGTCAGTGATGTGCTGTGAAGTTACCACAAAGACTGCATGCAACGGGTTCGCACAATATTTAAGTTTAGTTGCGTTTCTAGCCCGTTAGTGAGATTAAGGTGTTCGTGCTGTTTCTCGGTGGTCGAATTAAGATTTCAACATTGCAGCAATAAAGTGTTGCTACGCTGGGGGTCAGACATTTAATATCACGGAAAAATTTTGGGATCTCAGCTTCTAAATGTATACACATTTCCGTATGACGTGGGAGTGACCAATGCGGTAACTGTCGCTTCATATTCCATCCCCTGTCACAAGATCGTTTGAGAGAGAAGCCATGGATTTCGTTTCCTGGCTCCAGGTCAGTTGATTCAACATCAATAGAATCTTTTTTTACCAGTCCTAAATGACATCAACTTTCTAGCACGTGCGTGAACTCGTGTTAAGTCAGGAGACGAGACACGCGTTTTCAGTTGGCCTTGGTTCAAGAAACCGTCTCCTTCCTAGGATGACAAGATGCAACATTTTTTTATCCCGATAAAATTTTTAGAATTATCACGATAATCGATAATATCTCGATAAAGAATTTTGAGGCTGGAATAACCAATTTAATTTTGTTAATGAAAAAAACCTGGCTGAAGCCTACAGTGCAACCTTTCACGAATGTGAATTGTGTGGCTGGCACTCACCATTTGGCCAGTAGACATGAAAATGCACTTTCCATTTTCCATTGCTGCGTCACAATGTAGAACCAATTTAATAGTTGTGCTACTATTTAATGCGTAAATATTGTTTGCATTACACTAACTCCATCAGCTAAACTGGCTAACAGTATTGCACACTTGGTTGGAGGGCCCTTGTAATTTTGCACGCAATGCCGCAAACTGCTTGTTTCTAGCTCTTGCGGTTTCCGAGATATGACAATTTAAGCATCGGGGTTTGCACGATAATTCGATAAATCAGAAACAGCGCGATACGATAATGGAGAAATTTTTTTGTTATCGCGATTCACGATATTATCGATTATCGTGCCACCCCCTACTCCTTCCTCGCTTCACAGTCGTGGAGCGCTGTTGCACACGGAGTTGCTTTGTGATTCAACTAACTGTAGCGCAAGTGATATTTCTCACGTGGTCTGTCACAGTAAGTAACCAGTCGTTTTACATATGGCCTTATAGGAGAAAGAGGGAAGACATATGCGATCACGGCAACTCCGATGAGCCCTACGGGCGTTTTTTGATGACCTCACTGGTTTGTTTATTCGGAATTTTTGTTTCGATGTGTTCGCCCAGTGCTTGGTCTGGTAGGTAATTTCGCTTCTTTTCGATTTGTGGTTTTGTTTCGCCTCTCCATCTCTTTTACGGCAGCTCTCTTTTTTTTTGGATTGCAACAACACAACAATGACTTGCAACAAACAACTTTGAAACAAATGGCTTCTGTACCACGCACTGCAAAAGTTGATGCAAGTTACCGAGGTATCAACGCTCACACGTGTAGCGATTGTTTTCACCCACTTGGAAGTCAGCATCTACGAAATAAATGCGCCTTTCCATCGTATCAGGCTACCAATTTCCTGGAAATTATTAACCTATCGTCGTTTGGTTTAAGTTTGCCCACTTTTAGTTGCAATGCGGATTCGATTTTTTTAAGCTCAACAACGACAGTCGAAAAGTCCAAACGTGTAGATCGCCGACATTCCACGCGACCAGACACAATTTGCAAGGCAGTTATCACAAGCGTTGTGCACCGCAATTGTAGTCCAATTTCAAAGGGTTTTGTAGGGAGCGTTAACCGCTTCCGGTCATCGGTCTGACGAAGCCCTAAAAAGGCCCTATGTCTGCAGCATCCGGATTCCCAGGTGGTCACCCACCCAAGTATCAATCGGGCCCCATGCTGTAGTCAAGTTTAAAGTGATTACACAACAATGACTTGCACGACACAGCCAAATGTTTACTCCAGTTTTAGCTTCAGCTCCGCGTTTTGGTTGTACCTTTAGCTCTGAAACTTTGCCTTGTAGTGTATGTACTGAGACCTTTTAATTCGACTACTGGTCGGACTGATGGAGATGCACCCGCGTGCTTTTAATAGTTAAGAAAATATACCAGACCAGGTAACGATCCACGCTACACAAAAAATTAATAAATAGAACCAACAGCTTAAAAAATACAACGTTCTGATCTCAACAGGACCTACGTCTTAATTTTTTCAGCTTTATACGTTTTTTGTTGGAACAAGGTAAAAAAAAAAAAAAAACTCGTCGGCCGGCCAATCAAAGAAAATTACCGTGTAACGTTCTTTTGGCGTTGCTCTAATTCGGATCGACACTCGACTTTGTTCTGGTCGAAGTGCAAACCTGGTATTAAGACAAGAGTTTACAAGCGTTTGACTGGCGAATTACTGTAATAGCATGTTGACTTGAAAAAGAGTCCTCGCCACTCACCTCACAGCGTCTGGCCAGACTAGACCACTAATTACAGTGGAACGCATCGGCCTCACCCTCAACTGACCATCATGGTTGGCCAACAGTCCGACAGCCGTCTTTGTCTCTTAATTTGCTCCTTCGTACTGGCCACTGTTTTCTCAACAACCTCTAGGCTTTGCCTCTGGATAAAACCTCCTCTTTAGAAAGGTTGTATGTTTTCTGATCTTTGGTTGATGCACGAAGAATGTACCTGAGCCATCTTGTTTGTCTTCACACTTTCTAATGAAGCAAAGTCTGCATTACAGACTGGCCTTGTGACAATACTATAGAGCAGTGACATTTGCCGCCATATTGGCACCAGTATGGCATAACTACAAGGTGCACTACACAAAAATGGAGGGAAAAAGAACGGAAGAGCGGATTTCTTAGGCTTAAAATAACGTTGTTTTCTCCAACAACAAAAATCGCGCGTTTTAGGCCTAAGAAATCACTCTTCACGTCATCGGCTTCAGTATGACGCCCTTCTGTTTCTCTCTGCAGTGCCCCTTGCAGCTAACCCATTAAGGCTCCAGCATATAGTTATGCACAATAATACTACGTCGTGTCACTGCTCTATAGATACACTAATCTGATAAAGAAAGAACAGATAACTGCCCCGACTGGGACTCGAACCCAGGGCTTCCCGTTTACTAGCTGAGCGCTCTAACCACTGCGCGCTATCGGGACGCATCCTGGCTACAGGCTCCAGCCGAGCTTCGTAGCTGGTCAACCTTTCTCAGTGGTGACGTAAAAGCCACAAACATACACAAGGGGGAAAAGCAACTTGCTTCTTGGCAAGCAATAACGCGTGCAATAAATAAAGAATAAATCCCAAGGTAAAAGGTTAACGAAGCAAACAATCTGCATTAAAGACTGGCCTTGTGAGAATTACTCTCATTAATTCTAGTGTGGAGGCAAAGACGCAATTGGCTTTCCTTCCTTGTGTATGTTTGAGGGCCTTTAGGTCACCACTGAGAAACGTTGACCAGATACTACGATCGGCTGGAGTCTGTGATAACAGTGCGTTTACTAATATTAACCAAGACGATTAGCATTCGAGCAAAAAAGATAACATGAACAGAATTCGTGCAAATTTATCCAGGATGTTTTGCCTTCAAGATAGTTTGCCTCTAAGATGGCTAGCGTTCAAGTAAATACGTTCCAGGATCGTTAGCATTGGAGTAAAAATGATCCAAGATGGTTAGCATTCACGAAAAAATTGCTGCTAGGTGAAAAGCATGCATGCCAAAATGATGTAAGACTAGTTAGCATTCTAAAACCATATAAGAGGGCTAATATTTTAGCAAAAATAATCCAAGACGGAACCGATGAAGGACTTTTGTTTGTGAACAAAATTACTCCTAATGTAATTGTCAAAAGCTGTTGCTCGGGTACACTATAATAATAATTAAACTTAAGACGTTTTTACGCTCGGATTGCCATTACAGTAAGAAATACAACTAGGAAAAGAACTTTTCACTTTTACAGCAGTAACAATCAGGAAAAAAAAATTGAAATTGAAATAGTTTAATACGGCCTCGGCCCAAAGAAAACATTAATATCAACAATGAAAACCAAAGAAGACTGTAACGAATCCATTACATGCAACATGCTCCCTTGTTACGACAGACAAACCCTTAATAGGTGGAATCGCTGATTAGTGCATTACGCTAACAAGCGATTGCGTCCCGGTTATCCGAGGCAAAGCTGTGAGTCGGGAAACGAACTTCAGCGTTTGAGAAAATTTTCGGCATAGAAACTTAAGGTAAGCACAGCCCAAACGCTGGTACTGAGCCTAAAATTCAACACTTGGCCGCCTTTCTCCCCCCCACCCCCGAAGATTTGCCGCAGCGTTACTAATATTAAGGCGCCTATAGTTTAAAATGAAAATTACAAACCTACCGCTAACCACAGGGTCTTCTAGTAATTTGCATGCTAATTTCTAATATTTTGGAGTTTGAAACGAAACAAACACACGATGGGTATTAAAAAAAAAAACTGGGGGTGGGGGGCTTGAGGAGAGACGATAGTAAACAGAGTTAATGCCGTTATTACTAAAGTAAAGTAAATTTGAATACTACGTATACTGTGTTTCAGCTTCAAAAACGCGTAAACGAAAAAGGCTCCATTGCCTTTTATACTAATTTTACGCAAAGCTTACAACGATATTTATTTTTTGTTTCAATCTTTTCACCACCTGAGTCCGACACCATTTTAAGATGAAAGCCAGGATGGAATTCTTTTCTCAGCTTTTCATGCGCTTTTCATAAGTACTGAAAATTGGCTACAAATATAAATCATTTTGTTCACAACTTATAAATTGTGCGAATTTACTTGTATGTGAATTCAGGCAGGGCCATCGCTGGCGTGAGGAGTGGGGCGGGGGGGGGGGGGGGGCGGCTAACCCCCTCCCCCAGAAAGACTGAAGAAGGGGCGTAAAATGCTGTTCCAAGTTTAATTTAAAAACATTATTTTTACTTTTTTTTATTGTTTTACGTTTGGTTTAAGAGTTGGATTGTTCTTTCGTTGCGATGAAAGATTCGCTTGCAGTGGTAGGGGAGTGTTAAATTTTGCTGGGGGAGGGGGGTAAAATTGCCAGTTTGAGCCCCACTACCACCCCTCCTCCTCCCCCCCCCCCTCCCTCCCCTCATACACACACAAATTCATAGCCACGGCTCCGAGTTCAGG
>JAHWFP010092054.1:0-11224 GCA_023313725.1 Lithobius niger | reverse complement strand
CAGTTTGACAAAAGTGCTTATGTACTCTGAAACAGCTCAGTGGTTGTATTTACATAGTGCCATACTTCATAGGTTTTCTGAATAATGTAACCTTTCTGGATAACCAACACAATTTCGGGAGTGCACCATGTTCCCTCCATTGCCCTTTCTACATCATTGTGAAGACAGGGGGTCTGCTGGAGAGTCTCTGCACAGGTAAAACAAAGTGAAAAAGGAGCTTCCCTTTACTTTTTAGCGGTAAAACTGGATGTACTAGGCTTCTGGGTGGTAGCACTACACCATTTATTTATTTATCTACCATTTGGCCCAATGCAATAAAAGCATTAACAGGGCCATTCGAAAATAAAAGAGGGGCAAACCATATAAAAACATATTAGGGAAAAAAAAACAACAATAAATAAAAGGTAAAAACGTATCGAACACATTAGCCAGAGTGAGAGCAAAGAGCATCACTCCTGAGCCCCCTACAACCTCTTTTGAAGCCAGCTAAACTGGAGGCAATGACAAGAGATTGGTACAAAAGATTCCACTCTCTCACCGTACGGGGGGGAAAAGAATCACCAAAATAATCCATGGTACAAGAGTCCCCATAATATTAGTACAATAATCCCCATAAAAGAGTCCATAGTGATGCTCTGGGTCAAAGGCAACGTCACGTAGAATCGATGGGTGACCTTCTGGCATTCTCCCACTTCTGTTTATGTATGGGGTACATTGATGTTACATCGAGGTATTTTATGATCCATCCCTGTAAAGCTTGTGCGTACAGGACCATCGCATTGGTGCACCCACCGTAGAAGGCATCCCTTGCACAAAGAGGAGGTTTAAAGCTGTGCTGCTCCAGGAAATCAGAGAGGCCAGGCACCGACTTTTTGTCCTCCTCAAACTCGTACTCCCACTTGCTTCGAACGGTGTACCCCATGTGTTTAAGTTCTCTTTCCCTGTCTTTGGTCCTCTCAAAGAGTTCTCCCATTGTTGATCGAAGGACTTGATTGTAGGTTTGTGCAAGGTACGTGGTTAGGTTAACATGGAAATAATCTCCATTGAATTCAAGTACGGTGTTAGTTTCCTTGTTGAACCCATCTACATAGTATTTTCCACCAAGCTTCACTTCGCCACCATTCCTGCTTTGTTGAAATTGTAGCCCAGTCACATGATCTTCCCATTTGATCCATTGTTGTGCAACCACACTGTCTTTTCGGGGTCCACCACTCTCGCTTAATATAGCAATGGAGTCTTTAGGCATCCACTTAGTCATGTATGCTTTATGACAAGCACCACGGAGGGTGAGGGATGTCTTGAAGGGGTCAATTCTGGTGACCTGACAGAAGAGTCTTCTGGCATGCAAGACGAAGTACTGTAACGTTGTCTTGGCAGTATTGGTAAAGCTCCTCCCGTAGATTATAGGTGAGGCTTGGATCTGTTTCGTAACGGGCCACTTCGTGATGGTGCCACTCCTCAAGAGCTTTCTTGGAGCTGTTTTTCAAAGTTTCAGGTGTGAACCAGTGAAGGGCTGGGAATGGTCCATTGTAGTTCTGGTGATCTATTGTATTGAACCGATGAGGAAATGTACCTTTCATCACAATGTCTTGAAAACCAAACATTTTAGGGAGATGTGCTAGTTTGCATGGGAGAAAGGAATGACTGTGAATGAATTTGTAAATAAATTCTCCCATTTGTACCTGAGTGTAAGTAGCTTAGCACCTTGAAAAATCACTTTTGGTTGAATAAAGTGTCTTAGTAAGTATTAGAGGACTATAAAGTGATCATACCCTTTACCAAAATGACTGATGAGAATTCTCACTGGATGTGTGACCTTCTTTTTCTTTCTCTGGTTATCCTCTCTTGTTTGGGTTGGGATGCCACAGTCCTGTTTTAAAACATATTCACAAAATTCATCTTGGTTAGGAAATGAAGCGCTCTCTCTATTCTCTCACTGAAGTACTGTAAGGTTGGGGATATGTTTCCCATTTTCTTCCACCATGGATTCTGCATCAAAATAGAAGTAGATAGGATCAGGGTCGAAGTTTACCTCGTCCTTCTGAATGAAACAATTATGGTCTTCTTTCACCAATTGCTTACAGTTCTTACATCTGATGGTCCCACACACTACATTTTTTCCATGAGATAGGAATCAACACTCACTGCAATGACGAATAGTTCCACATGTCCCGTTTTTGTGCAAGAAGTAACACGTTGCTCCACGAAAGTAACGGTAGCACTCATCACACAGCACACGCGGATTTCCATCTTGAGGACACTCTTGTGTGTGACAAGCATTGCACTGGCCACTGCATAGGTGTTTTGCAGTATGATCGTAAGTTTTTAGACAATGCTGACAAAAGTAACTTTTGCAAAAGAAGCCAGCTACAGTAGTAATGAGGTCAAAGTGGTTGTTATGGTACAACAATGTTACAGGTGCGCCATTATTGTTACTATCGTACACTAAACTGTGCTTCTGCACTATACACAATAATTCTGTATCTGTTTCCAAGATGCACTTGGAATTGATGCACCTGTTCTATTCCACAAGGCACTTGTGGAATATTTGCTGCTTCATATAACATGAGAGCTTCTCTTTGCTGATTCGGTCGGCAAGATTTTCGGACTTGATCGTAATGTTTTTCACTGTCTTTATTAGAGGGGTTTGACTTCTTATCTGTAAGTGACATGCCTACAACAAGTGCTCTAGCCAAGCAGATGTTGGCAGTATTGGTGATGCAGACCACATTATCCTTTCGTGCACATCATTCCACCAACTCAACCACTGTTCTTTTAAGTGGTCCTCGAATTTTACGCCACCCCCTCCCCTGATTCGAGATGTAGTGTGTTGCACTGAGATTGACATTGGTTCAGTGATGTCAAATTGCTCATTCGATTGACCTTGACTCTCTAGAAAAGTCAAAACTATATCAGCAGTCAGCTCATGATGTGCCATGAATGGGATGGAGACTGGGTTCTCCATTGTGGGTGTGTCAATAACGACACGAACACTGCTCCTACACAGATCAACATTCGTTGGTTTCACAAGGTCCACTACTATTTTCAGTACCTTTTGAAGGTGAAGAGGTAGTCTTGGCTAATTTGTGAGGAGAGATGGGTCAACAATATGCAGCACAAAGTCTTCAATGGTGTAACTGAATTTTTGGTTGTGTTCCACGGCAATAAGTTCCAACTCAAACTGGTCAGTGATTGTGGGGTAACCGTAAGTGGGGCGCTGAATGCTGGGGGTTGTATCCCTTTCTATGTCGTCGTCAGTGTATGATTCTGATGTATCCATATCGTCGACATCTTCTGTAGCTGATTCTGTTGTATCCATTGCTTCATAGTCTTCAGTCCTGATGACTATGAAAAGATGGAGACTTTTCATTTTTTCGAAAAAAGTTATTTTTCGTTTTTTTGTTTTTAAAAATTTTGTTTTGTATTGTGTTTTTAAAATTTAAATATTTTTAAATTTTAAATTCTTTTTTTTTGTGTTTTTAATATTTATTTTGTTTTGTGTTATAAAATTTAAATTTTTTTAAATCTTTATTTTAATTTTATTTTGTGTTTTTCAATTTTGTTTTGTTTTGTGTTTTGTTTTTACTTTATCAAGCACTAATGTGGTACTTTAGTTTTTGTATTGCAGTACTGGTTTTGTAATAGAATATAACTTTACACTTAGTCCACCACCAATTTAGTATATAGATGAGATAGTTTTTTTCGTGGTAGTTATGTGTGCACAAAAAATTATATGCAGGAACTAATTTTCAGTAAAAAAATTTATCATAACTTCTGAATGGCAACTTACGGTACTTCAAAATATGCCAACTTAGTGTGTAGATTGAAGCAATAGTTGAGAACGCTTAACTATGTTTGGTTCATCTATCGTGTTAGCTTACTTCTGATTGGCTGTTGGGTATAATATTCCTGCAGTAAATATTTTATTTGGTATACCTAGACTGTAACCTTCTAACTCTTTCATTCCACTTCAGGATCTAGTAAGGAGCAGACGTGTGTTCCCTCTGCTCCTTTAATCCGTAGTTCTGTGTATTGATCCCCAGCTACCTGAAAATAGTAGAGAATTTAGAGTTTTGTTGGTCTCAGTAACTTTTCCGCCAACATTTTTACCCCCCCCCCATCAACATCATACTACACTACATTCTTCACCAGCATTGATAAGTAAGTAACTTTAAACTCAGTTTTTTATATTTAAAAATTTAAACAATTTGATGAAAACAGCTTTAATTTCTAAAAGTTCTTGATTCTGCAATTACACTGTTGATATGTTAGTACGATAACTTTTATAAGACGCAAACCGTAAATATATGGGTTGCGTATCTGCTTGAGTGAGTTTCAGTATGGTTAAACTTTTTTTTTAACTGTAGTGATGGCTGGAGAGAGCAACCGCTCTGTACCTTCAACAGATTTGGATACTGAACACTATGAAGCAATGGATACAACAGAATCAGCTACAAAAGATGTCGACGATATGGATACATCAGAATCACACACTGACGACGAAATAGAAAAGGATACAACCCCCAGCATTCAGCGCCCCACTTACGGTTACCCCACAATCACCGACCAGCTTGAGTTGGAACTTATTGCTGTGGAACACAACCAAAAATTTAGTTACACCATTGAGGACTTTGTGCTGCATATTGTTGACCCATCTCTTCTCACAAATGGGCCAAGACTACCTCTTCACCTTCAAAAGGTACTGAAAATAGTAGTGGACCTTGTGAAACCAACTAATGTTGATCTGTGTAGGAGCAGTGTTTGTGTCGTTATTGACACACCACAATGGGGAACCCAGTCTCCATCCCATTCATGGCACATCATGAGCTGACTGCTGATATAGTTTTGACTTTTCTAGAGAGTCAACGTCAATCGAATGAGCAATTTGACATCACTGAACCAATGTCAATCTCAGTGCAACACACTACATCTCGAATCAGGGGAGGGGGTGGCATGAAATTCGAGGACCACTTAAAAGAACAGTGGTTGAGTTGGTGGAATGGGGTGCACGAAAGGATAATGTGGTCTGCATCACCAATACTGACAACATCTGCTTGGCTAGAGCACTTGTTGTAGGCATGTCACTTGCAGATAAGAAGTCAAACTCCTCTAATAAAGACAGTGAGAAAAACATTACGATCAAGTCCGAAAATCTTGCCGACCGAATCAGCAAAGAGAAGCTCTCATGTTACATGAAGCAGCAAATATTCCACAAATGCATTGTGGAATAGATCAGGTGCATCAATTCCAAGTGTATCTTGGAAACAGATACAGAAATATAGCGTATAGTGCAGAAGCACAGCTTAGTGTACGATAGTAAAAATAATGGCGCACTTGTAACATTGTTGTACCATAACAACCACTTTGACCTCATTACTACTGTGGCTGGCTTCTTTTGCAAAAGTTACTTTTGTCAGCATTGTCTAAAAACTTACGATCATACTGCAAAACACCTATGCAGTGGCCAGTGCAATGCTTGTCACACACAAGAGTGTCCTCAAGATGGAAATCCGCGTGTGCTGTGTGATGATGTGCTACCGTTACTTTCGTGGAGCAACGTGTTACTTCTTGCACAAAAACGGGACATGTGGAACTATTCATCATTGCAGTGAGTGTGGATTCCCATCTCATGGAAAAAATGTAGTGTGTGGGACCATCAGATGTAAGAACTGTAAGCAATTGGTGAAAGAAGACCATAAGTGTTTCATTCAGAAGGAGAAGGTAAACTTGGACTCCGATCCTGACTACTTCTATTTTGATGCAGAATCCATGGTGGACGAAAACGGGAAACATAACCCCAACCTTACAGTACTTCAGTGAGGGAATGGAGAGCATTTCCTAACCAAGATGAATTTTGTGAATATGTTTTAAAACAGGACTATGGCATCCCAACCCAAACAAGAGAGGATAACCAGAGAAAGAAAAAGAAGGTCACACATCCAGTGAGAATTCTCATCAGTCATTTTGGTAAAGGGTATGATCACTTTATAGTCCTCTAATACCTACTAAGACACTTTATTCAACCAAAAATGATTTTTTAAGGTGCTAAGCTACTTACACTTCAGGTACAAATGGGAGAATTCATTTACAAATTCATTGACAGTCATTCCTTTCTCCCATGCAAACTAGCAGATCTCCCTAAAATATTTGGTTTTCAAGACATTGTGATGAAAGGTACATTTCCTCATCGGTTCAATACAATAGATCACCAGAACTACAATGGACCATTCCCAGCCCTTCACTGGTTCGCACCTGAAACTTTGAAAAATAGCTCCAAGAAAGCTCTGGAGGAGTGGCACCATCACGAAGTGACCCGTTACGAAACAGATCCCAGCCTCACCTATAATCTATGGAGGAGCTTTACCAATACTGCCAAGACAACGTTACAGTACTTCGTCTTGCATGTCAGAAGTTTCGGACACTCTTCTGTCAGGTCACCAGCATTGACCTCTTCAAGACATCCCTCACCCTCCCTGGCGCTTGTCATAAAGCATACATGTCTAAGTGGATGCCCAAAGACTCCATTGCTGTATTAAGCAAGAGTGATGGACCCCGAAAAGACAGTGTCGTTGCACAACAATGGATCAGATGGGAAGAACATGTGACTGGGCTACAATTTCAACACAGCAGGAATGGTGGCGAAGTGAAGCTTGGTGGAAAATACTATGTAGGTGGGTTCAACAAGGAAACTAACACCGTACCTGAATTCAATGGAGATTACTTCAATGATAACCTAACCAAGTACCCTGTACAAACCTACAATCAAGTCCTTCGATCAACAATGGGAGCAACAAAACTCATCGTTCGTCGAGCAACAAAACTCATCGGGTTGTATCCTCAAAAGCCAAAAAAAACGCCGAAGAAGTCTCCCGTGAAAAAAGCAAGTGCTGCGTGCAGAACAATGGTCAGTAATGAGGGGGAACCACTACAATGGATCTACTGTGACCAATGCAATGATTGTTTGCTGTTCTCCAATGCAGGGATAAGTGTGCCCCTCGTGCAAGTGCCTGTGCGAAGCTTAAAGTTTGTGTGTAGAGCGTGCAAGCTCGATGGTCGTCTAGACACACTAATCGAACTTGTTTCCAGTCTTGCAAAAGATAAGGCAGAGCGCGAAAAGGTTTTGTGTGAGCAAGGAGGAAAACTGGCTGCAACCAACAATGAGTTAAAAGCAACAAAGGAGGATCTAAAATCAGCTAATGCAGAGCTCAAGGCCCTACAAGAGATTGTAAACCCACACACAGCTGCAGGTCAGGAGGAAGAGGAAGTAACCGACCAAGAGGAGCTGGTGACAAGTCAATCCAAATGGTTGGATGCTGTTAAGAAGGGTAGAAATATTAGGAAAGACGACAGAGTTATCACAGTCAACATGTGCAGCAACATTGTTGCTAAACAAATACATGATCGAGACAAAAGGAAGCTAAACATTTTGCTTCGTAACAATCCTGAAAGCGAGGAGACCTCTAACCAAAAAAGGAGTAGAGCATTATGCCATAAAAATTAAAGAAGTGTGTGCGAAACTAGACATAAGTGATAGTATTACTGTAAAGAAGTGCTACAGACTTGGGAGAAAACAATAAAATAATCCTGGTAATCGTCCATTGCTTGTTACCGTACAAAACGGTGAAAAAAGAGAACTCTTCCTCAACAGGGGCCATAGGTGTAGAAACTGCATAATGCAACCAGCAACAAAACAGGTAGCAATTTCACCCGACCTATCCAGGGAGGAACGGGAAGAGACAAAAAACTATTGAAAATGTTGTACGAGAAGAGGAAAACGGACCCAAACCTTGTACTGAGGGAAGGCAAAATTGTGAAGAAAAAATGATGCCACAAGCCACAAATTATGTCAACCCGGAAGCTATAGACCTAAAGTAGGCCTAAAGTTTTTGTTCTCTAATATTCGTCACATTAGCAAAAACTGGGAAGAACTAGAAAATGCCACTCAGCTTCACAAGCCAGACATTATTGGCCTGGTTGACACGTTTCTCGACATGGACATCCTTGATGGCGAGTATTCACTCGCAGGCTACACTATGTTTAGAAAAGACAGAAAGGGGAAAAGTGGTAGTGGAGTCTTGCTTTATGCTAAATCTGCTTTCCAACCAATCCTTAACAGTTCACTTACCAGTCTGTATGAAGAGGGCATCGTGATATCAATTCCGATGCACGACAAAACTGTTCTTCATGTTAGCTGTATTTACAGGAGCCAGAGTAATTTCCCGGAAACCAACCTGGGACTGCTGAACTTTTTTAAATCGGTGGAGGAAAAAGAATCCATTATTATAATGGGCGATTTGAATTGCCCCCACATTGACCGGACTATCTCCTCTCACAAAGGCGGATGTTTATTGGTCAAAAAGGATATACTGGCTGCAGTCGATGATGCATTCCTCCATCAGGTCGTCTTGGAACCCACCCGTATCACGGCTGAGTGTGAGTCCATCCTTGACCTAATTTTGGTCCCATCACCAGAACGGGTACAGCATCTGTGCCACCATCCTCCACTTGGAACCAGCAATCATTCCACTCTAACTTTTATGGTGCTTGCCGCTGAAGTTATTGGCCCCACTCGTGAAAAATCCTTCAGGAAAACCTACAGGAAAGCAAACTACGATAACATAAGACAAGATCTTGGAAAAATCAACTGGCTAGACACCTTCGCAGAAGCCACAACGACTGAAGGCCTGTACCGTAAATTTGAAGAAATTGTGATACCTATAATCAGTAAACACACGCCGGTAATTCAATACACCCTTACTACCTGTAACAAAGTCACTTACATTGGTAAAGGCTCAGCAACAGAAAGGAAAGACAAAAAAATGGCGTGGGATGTTTTTATGGCTAACCGTACCGAAGAGAATTACACGAACTATAAAGCCAAAAGAAACGCATGTGTTGCTAAAATCAGACAGCTGAAAGTGGAGTGTGACACCGATATCCTGCGTAGCTGCAAGACAAACCCTAAATTGCTTTATAAGGAGATTAGTCGCCGGCGTAAAGTTATGCCAGAAGTCATTAGGGTTAGAGATGACAGTGGCACCATTACTGAAACAGCAAATAACACTGCAGCCATTTTTGCTGAAAAATTCTCCAGCGTCTATACGAGGAATGAAGGAATCTACAATTTTGTAGATACAAATTATGTCACGATTAAGACAGGGGTGGTGGCTGTCACTCGTAAAAGTATTGAGTCCAAATTACAAAATCTTGACGATACCAAAACAATGGGTGCGGACAACATTCCTGCTTTAATTTTAAAGAAATGTACTAGTGAACTTAGTGTACCACTCGAGCACATTTACAACAAGTCCTTACAAGAAGGAACCCTGCCTGAGATATGGAACAGTGCAGCTGTAACTCCAATTTATAAAAATGGGGACAGATTAAATCCTCTCAACTACAGGCCAATCAGTGTTACCCCTATTGTAGCCAAGGTGTTGGAGGACTTTGTTTTGGAGAAAATGCAAGCACATTTAGAAAGGGCAGGATGGAAAGACCCATACCCAACATGGTTTTGTAAAACGTAGATCTACCACGACAAACTTTATAACCACATACGGCAGTGTTACTGCCGACCTTGACAACAAAACGCCGGTGGACATTATACTTATTGACTTTGAAAAAGCCTTTGACACTGTTAGTCACAAGTTGTTAATTCTCAAGCTTCAGCGTTTTGGGGTGTCGGGCATGTTCCTTGACTGGATCAAGAGCTACGTTCAAGACAGAAGGTTCCAAGTGAGAGTTGAAGATGAAACATCAGAATGGTGGCAAGTATTAAGTGGTGTGCCGCAGGGCACTGTGCTCTCCCCCTCCTTTTCTCTCTCTATGTGGCAGACATTCCAGTAGGTGTTTACAGGAGGAAACCAAAGTTTGGAGAAGACCTGAAGGTGATCTGCCACTACATGGTGCATAAGAACGATTGAACATTCAATCTGACTTGGACAGGCTTGTTGAATGGGTCTCTATGTGGAGACTCAGGGTTAATATAAAAAAGTGTAAGGTCATTCACTGTGGGTACGGAAATCCATTTTACCAATACAAACTTGGTGATCAAGTCGTTGAGGTGGCCGACACAGGAAAAGATCTGGGTGTCATTGTTGACAGCGAACTTAAATGGTCCCCTCAATGTGAAGCTGTTGCCAAGAAAGCCAACCAAAGGCTCGGTCTCATACGTAGAACATTTAAATACATACCTGAAGAGGCCTATACAAGACCTACATCAGGCCGATCCTAGAATATGGTAATGCTTTGTGGTCACCTTACCTAGGCAAGACATTACACCCTCGAAAAGAGTGAAAAGGAGAGCTACAAAGCTGGTCTTCTCTTGTAAAAAGCTGCCTTATCCAGAAAGACTACAAAAACGGCATCTTCCATCCCTTGAGAAAAGGAGGAGGAGAGGCGACCTAATCGAAGCGTACAAGATTCTGCACAATTTATATGAGATTTCTAGTGAACACCTGTGGACGTTACGTGAAGACCAGCGAAGAGGACACGACAAGAGTAGCCAAATGGTGAACTGCCACTGGCGGTGGGCTTATGAGCTGTTAAGCTCCCCTGCCCTCTCTTACTTTATAAACTTTATAAACTTTAACTCTTTGAGAGGACCAAAAACAGGGAAACAGAACTTAAACATATGGGGTACACCGTTCGAAGCAAGTGGGAGTACGAGTTTGAGGAGGACAAAAAGTCGGTGCCTGGCCTCTCTGATTTCCTGGAGCAGCACAGCTTTAAACCTCCTCTTTGTGCAAGGGATGCCTTCTACGGTGGGTGCACCAATGCGATGGTCCTGTACGCACAAGCTTTACAGGGATGGATCATAAAATACCTCGATGTAACATCAATGTACCCATACATAAACAGAAGTGGGAGAATGCCAGAAGGTCACCCATCGATTCTACGTAACGTTGCCTTTGACCCAGAGCATCACTATGGACTCTTTTATAGTGTAGTGCTACCACCCACAAGCCTAGTACACCCAGTTTTACCGCTAAAAAGTAAAGGGAAGCTCCTTTTTCCACTTTGTTTTACCTGTGCACTGGACTTGCCAGCAGACCCCCTGTCTTCACAATGATGTAGAAAGGGCAATGGAGGGAACATGGTGCACTCCCGAAATTGTGTTGGTTATCCAGAAAGGTTACATTATTCAGAAAACCTATGAAGTATGGCACTATGTAAAAACAACCACTGAGCTGTTTCAGAGTACATAAGCACTTTTGTCAAACTG
>JAHWFP010092047.1:0-17629 GCA_023313725.1 Lithobius niger | reverse complement strand
GTACGCGTGTGGTACTTCAAAGAGTTTTTGTCAATGAAGGCCTTTTCACATTCTGTACATTTAAAAGGCTTTTCTGCACTGTGTGTAAGCATGTGCCGCTTTAGATTGGGTGCATCTCTGTAGGTCTTATCACATTCTTCACATTTAAATGGGTTTTCGTCACTGTGGAGAAGCAAGTGTCTTCTTAAACCTGTTCTGAAGTTAAAATCCTTGCCACATACTTTACATTTAAACAGCTTTCCCCTGTGTGTAAGCACATGCTTGTTCAAATACGATTTGTAGGTGAAAACCTTACCACATTCTTCACATCCAAAACCTTTCACATCTCTGTGTAAGATCATGTGTTGTCTTAAACCTGATTTGGAACTATAAGATTTGTCACATTCTATACATTGAAACCAAGTATCCCCACTGTGTATGCGCATGTGCGAAATTAAAGCCGATTTCTTGTCGCAGGCGTGTCCGCATTCTTGACATTTGAATGGGTTGTCTTCAGTGTGTGTAACCATGTGCCGTTTTAAATGCGACGATTCAGTGAAGCCCTTGTAACACTCCTTACACTTAAATGGCTTTTCTCCGCTGTGTGTGCGCATATGCACAGTTAACGCAGAGTTTTTGCGGCAACCCAGTCCACAAACTTCACATTTAAACGGCCTCTCCCCAGTGTGTATGCGCATATGCACAATTAAGTGGGACTTCCTGGGGCAAGCTCGACCACAAACTTTACATATGAATCGCTTTTCTTCAGTTGGTTTAAGTGTGGGCTGCGTTAACGATGATGCAGTGGATGCTGTTGTTGTCGTTGTTAATGCTGTTGATGCAGTTGTTGTTGATATTGATGCAGCTGTTGTTGATGTTGAGGCTGTTGTTGTAGATATTAATTCCTTCTCTTTTTTAAAAAGACTTATTAATGCAGCGTCAACGACCTTGTCGCAATCCCCTCCAGACATTTAATTTTTTTTCAGCTTCACTAAAAAACGGTATGCCACACCACACGCCACACATTTGTAAAGTTTTTCTACATTGTGTGCAATTAAATCACGTGTTCTTGACCTCGAATTTGAACGTAAGGCTTTACCACACACTTTTGTTTACATAATTTCACAAAACTGAGAGGCGCCATGAGTCCGTAGCAGTTTAGGCTCTTTACACTTTGATCGAGGTTCACAGAATAGAGAAATTCGAAAGCTTGAGCTGGTATTAATAGCCCAAAAAGGCCCCGACCAAGGTCATAAACCGGCGATGACCTGATTCAGTCTAAACCAAGTCCAACTGTGATAAGAGCTGTGTTCGGCAGTAGAGCATGGAACGTAGATACTTATCTCAGCTGGCCTTGGTTTGACGGCTAGTCCAACCAAGTTGTATCTCAGTTGGTTTTCATATCATTCAGCATCCATTCCATGACACTTTAAAACAATACGGTACCTTCCTAAACGACCAAACGGAGCGAACCAAACAAACCACTATTGGTGACAGTTTGGCACATTCCCTGCTAATATCCGTATTGATGCGGCTTGATTGACGTCAACATCGTCAGCGACGAATCTGTTTCGTCAAAACTGTTAGCTCGCGCATGCTCTAACCTCCACCCCAGCAAACCCCCTCCCTGAGATGATTCGTAATTTGGCATTGCTCTCGCCTGGTCACATTTATTAGCCAATCCTGGTTAAATCCATTAGCCAGGTCTGGTCGTGGTGACGGTATGACGTATCAATACGCTGCTGAGCTCGTTGAGCTGTATTGTAGTTTAGGAAGGTACTGAACGGCTGACGCAACATCACTGTGCACGCGCAACGTCGAGTTTGGAGCCAAACTGTCTAACAGTGGTGCGTTCTGTTCGCTCTGTTCGTTGCTTTAGGAAGGTACTGATACTATATACACACTTTCTTACGGGAGGAGCAAGATTGATGAGACGATTGGTTGGTCACTCCCCAGCTCATTATGTGACGTCTCAGGAGACAGACACTCTAGAGCCCAGCTAGAGTCGTTCCGGTTTGACTTCTGCACACGTGTAAGCTGCCGAGCTGTATTGTGACGTCACTGGAGGCAGCTAAATCTTGAACAAAGCTGGGAATAGATTCCCCTGGGGAGGAGCATATTCCTAAGGTATGCAACACTCGGCAATCGTCGTATCACGAGGGTACGAGTTTGGAGAAAGAAATGGGAAGAAACGCGGGTTGCTATTACGGTGGCTTATGCGGACCAAGCCCTGTTCAATCTCTCTGAAATCTGCGGAACTTTCGGTCTATAGCTCGCGCGATCAAAACGTGCTGCGCCATCTGTAGGAAGCGACTACGAACTATGCTTCACCACGGCTACTTCTGGGCAAATCCAAGATGGTGGTGTCGTGCGCTCACGGCAGCTGCTCGATTGATTCCCGACAGTGCGGTAAACCACACATTCATGGTATTACATTTCATAAATTTCCCAGCCAGAAATTGTATCCATGTATAGCTTTGAAGTGGGTGAAAGCCAGAATGACTATGTTTGTACGCTGAACTTACCGCGTTGATAATGAAAGTGAAACGCTGACTGGGCTGCCGGTTCAATTGCGCTTTATCTATCCATGGCCACTAAACTAACTGGCCCGCTCTACAACGATATTAGGGGGGTACACAAAATGGCCGCCACGTCTGGTTCATTTCGTCGAGGTCTGTTCTTCGAGGTAGCAAATTTTTACGGTGCAACGCGACATCAATTGCCGGCTAGTGGCGGTTTTCGAAATAAAAATTTAAATTTTTACGTAGATTTTGGTGGCAAATTTTTTATTATTTATAAGAGTATTTTTAAATGGTGTTTAAATGCGGCAACTCAATCGCATCAGCAGCACTTTCGGCGGCCATATTGCCAACCCAGTCTCATAATGCTATTTTTCATTCAAGATCCAGCCAGTACTGTAGATAGCCCTGACCTAACGCTCTGAGGCAGGCGCTGGTCAGGTGGCTCAAACGTTTTTTCCGCGGGTTGCGCTCTAGTGGCAAAATTGAGAAACTAAAATCTCTGTCCCGTAGTTTTGCACGCGTTGCTTGAGGGGTAAGACTAGCAAGTGAGTTATCCCGTAACGAAAGTGTAGTTATTAATCCAAGTTCGGACCACCTCCAACTTTATATTTAACATACACAAAGCTTTCATGAAAACGGAACTTTGGCATTCCAACACCGAATAAGACACTGTGCCTGCACCAGTGGCCATCTTGTTCCGGTTTCATACACGTTTTGTGTCTAGAAAAAAGTAGGTTTGTCTCCCAATAAGCCTCATACGTTGTGATCACACAGCTTTAAAATGGCTGGTAAACAATTAAGGAGAGCACATTTCGTGAAGATACGTTGTGTTAGCTAACATTTGCCATACACAGTTTGTAAAAATACCACGAATTGGTTTTGCAGTTTACGACAGCGCAATGTTTATTTGCCGGCATCTTTGAACTACAATGTGGGCCACTTAAAGGTGCCTATCCACCATTTCGATAGTGTTGCCCATATTCTAAACACAGCATCTACGTCCAGATTCTCCGTCATCCAATAGGTTGATGTGGATCACGTGATCTCGTTTTAGTTATGAAAATCGTGGCGCTGCTGCGAACAGTGTTATTCCATTTACAATTTACCGTTATTTTCTTTATATTGCTCGAAGAGCTGCATCTAGAAGTTGAAAAGGTGAAAAGGCATCTTTAAGCTGCGATTTCCAGTGCCATGTTGTATGTGCTTCTGTGGCCCATATCAAGTGCTGAGCGTTATTAGCGCTAGTAACCCTTCTGTAATGACACGTTGTGGCCATTGTGACTAAGAGTTACTACCCCCTGATGACACACGACAGAGTGTAGAACTACAGCCCATCGGTCTTGACGGGCTGTCCATGATGATATTACCACATGTATGTTCAAGTATATTCAGCTCTCATTCTGGATGGCTACCTCATTGAGTTCTCTGGTTTGGCCTGGGACCCGTGGCTGAGGAAAGACATCATCTTTTTGGAGAGGCTCAGAGGTTATCCTCTTTACCTTTTTATGAAAGACAGGCTCACATACGAAGATAGACTTAAGGTAGCCAAGCTTCCTACTCTTGAATGGAGGATTGCAAGGGAGCGACTTATTGAGTGCTTCAAGATTATGAGAAGACAATACGATATCAATTTTTTGGAATTCTGTAGGCACGCTACTACTACCAATCTTCGGGGAAACTCCCTGATGATCCAGAAACCCCACGCAAGACTCGAAGTCAGAAAAATACTTCTGTTCTCCAAGATGAGGTGTGCTTGGCAACCACCACATACGAATTCAAGGCAGCCCTCGACAAACCTATGCAATACTTGTAATCCTCCTGTCGCCCCCCCCTCCCCCTTAAACAAAAACTAAACATACGGTCTAATGATTCGGAGAAGCATTATGTTGGAAGCGATCAAAATCTCTTGAGGGAAAAAATTACCTGTTCTGGTGGGATCATTGTCATGGGCGGGAATGGTATCATAATTTTTATAGAATTGAATGATATCTTAGAGAGCCTGATGGAATACCGTATACCATCGTAGGTGGAAATATTAACTCTTTATGACTGGAAAGCACGCTATGCAGGTTGGGGAAAAGATCAGGTTTGTGCTTCAATGAACACTTTGGGTTTGATGGTTTCTACTACGGGTAAGGGATTCTCGCTTTGGTGAGATCTGGAGGCAAAGAAGGCAATAAAACATACCCGGACCTGGAAATATTCGGTGAAAGGGGGACACGGCGGATGAGGTTGACCAAGCCTGGGTTTTATATCTCACACTGAGGAAGGAGGCGAAAATTAAAGAAGATTAAAAGTTTAGGTTTTTCAATGACCATAATGGGGTAGGATATTTCTGAGGCAGGCATAGAAGCCGGGAAGACATTTTGGAAGGTTGTGAAGACGAGTTACAGCAGTCATTTGTCAGATTGGGAGGATGTTGTGCAAACGAATGGTGATGTCATTAAAAGCTTGCTTCACCAGCATGCATTGACTGTAGTCGGCTTCACAGTTGTGCCTTCTGCAATTAAGGATGGGAATGGAGATGGTGCCGTGGCAAAATGCAGTGAGCATCATGGTTGGGTGGACTGAGCAAGATTTTGGGACCAAGTTGGAATATGTCATTAAAAAGTTTAAAAATGGGAAAGCCTTGGTGGACATGATTGCCAACAAAATCTTGAAATGTTTGAGGGAACAACGGAAAGCCAGCTTGCTAATCGAGTTTAATAACTTGTTTTTTTTTTAGGAATGACCAGATAGTTAAGAGAAATGTTAGGGTCTGTGTGGTGCTCAAAGGAAAAGTAAGCCAATGGATGAAATAGGGAGTTGTTGGCCTATTGCTGTCACCAGTGCATATACAAGTTGTTCAAGTATATTTTGGAAAGGAGAATCTCTTCATTTAGAAAATCCAAGTATGTTGGGGATTGAGAATGGACGGTAGGCTTGAAGACGACCTCTTTGTCCTTTCCCAACTGATTCGAAATTGCTAGACCTGCATGGAGGAGGCTTTCTGTAGTGTTCCTTGATCAGCAGCAGGCATATGATAAAGTTGTGTGGGCATCTTAAGGGCGGATTTGTGCAACATGAGAGTTGACGACGAGTTGGTGGCTTTACTAGAGTATAGTTACGTGGGTAGTGTCTGTCAATTTCAGTGGGGAAATGTTGAATCTAATTGGATGGCCTGCACAAAAGGGTTATGACAGGGTGGTCCGCTGTCTCGTCTGCTGTTCGTGATTTACCCCAAAAGTTTAGAGAGTACGGCAGATTAGTGGATTGTGGGCTAGACCGGAGAGCGAGAGAAAGAATTGCGCATACCTAGTGTCTGTTTCGCCAATGATATTGTACTTTCAGCTGATTTGCATGGAACTCCCATGTTACACCTAAACTTAAAGGGCAATTACATCCATTTTGACATGCATGTTTGACTTTTGGATCACATACACGATAACTAAACACAAGAAGTGCAGTAAGAATACGTTACCTACGTCCGATATAACAATTTAATTACTGCACCACCAAAACACGACACGGAGATCGCCATTGTTTTGCTGGAATGGTCAGAAATTAATGCCGACAGATATCACTTTTCGATTTCGACACACAGCCGATTGAGATAGCTGTATTGACTGTGAGGAGCTCAAGCGTCTGACAGCCTTAGCTGGAGCTCCTCACAGTCAATACAGCTATCTCAATCGGCTGCGAGTCGAAATCGAACAGATCCGTCTGTCGGCATTAATCTATGCGCGTTCCAGCAAAACAATGGCGACCTCCGTGTCGTGTTTTGGTGATGCAGTAATTAAATTGTTATATTGGACGTACGTAACATATTCTTACCGCAATTCTTGTGTTTAGTTATTGTGTAAACGATCCAAAAGTAAAGCATGCATGTCAAAATGGATGTAATTGCCCTTTAAACTAAAATTCACAAACAAAGCCAAGCTTGTATGGGTTGGATGAGCGGAGACAGTTCACAGCTTGGCAGAAAGTGTTTTGTCATAGGCTGCCTTCCAGCCATTAACAGATCTGGCTTCAATCACATTATGAGGAAGCCGGTTCCATTTGCCAGTCACACGATATGAAAAGTGCTTCCCGACATTAGTACTCACACGTGTACGTTGTAACTTAAGGCGGTGTCCACGAGTGCCAACAAAGGGGGCCAAGGTGAAGTACCCTTTAGCCTCGGTGCGATCAGTCCCACTCAGAATTTTGTAGGTGTGAAGTAGGTCACCTCTAATGCAGCAGTCGTAAAGGTTCGTAAGGCCAAGCTCCCTGAGCCTAGCATCGTATGGAAGTGCATGCAGTCGTGGAACAAGCTAGGTAGCACGCATCTGAAAGGGCTCAAGGAGCTGCTGGTCTTTAATAAAAGTTGACGGTTCTATACCTGGTGTGTCCTGATGTATGAAGTGTAGAGTGTTTTAAGGGAGGTGGTGCTGAAAAGGAAAAATGCTTCTTGATGCGCCCAAGCAGCATAGGCCTATTAGCGCGTCAGGCACCAATAGCACACACATTGCCTGGTGATCGTAAGATTTGAGGTAAACGTCACACCAAGGGATCTGGCTTCAAGGACTTCAGAGAGATGCTCAGTTTCAAGGAAATAGTTAGCATGAAGGTTGTTCGGACAAACATGAAACACTTCACACTTTCTAGCATTGAACTTCATGCCAGAGTTCAGGGCCGAGTCACTGATCTGGTTACGATCATATTGGATGAGGTCACAATCTTCAGCGTGAGGAATATCGGAGTTATTATTATGAAAGAAAATTCTCAATATAACGATCGTTAAATGTAATTTACTTAGCCGAATAATAGCGAAAACCGAACGTTTGGTTTTTTACCTTCGTTCAGACATGTGAAAAAGTTCAAAACGCTCACCAAAAAAATTATCCTCAGCGAGAACTTTTGATTGTTCAATGGCTGTTTCACAGTCAACGTTCTCAAACTCAAGCCGAGACTGTGTCTCCTTAGCCTTATAAAAAAATCACCTTGGCCTACACAAGGTAAAAATAATAAGCAAAAATATTTAATTGTTTAGACTAGCACAATGTTTACACTACATAGAAAAGGTACAGAAACTAAGTTCACATAAATCACCGAATTAGCACCCCCTGGAAGTTTTACACCATTCTGGCTTTTAGGTCAGAGGAAGGTGCTTAAAATAATGAAGGTGCTCAATATTTCTTGTATTCAAAGATGTTACTTCGTTGAATAAAAGTAACTTATCAGATTGAATGCAGGGTCATTGCACGGTCGATCTGGCTTACAGAACAAATCGGAAAGGGCGCACGGTGTTAAAATGAGCCTAGTGTAAATAGCAAAATTTTATAAATGTGGACATGGGCATCACCTCGGTGATTCAACAATATGCGGCTGGTTACTAGAACCAACGCAATGGGCTAAGAGTTGGTGGCGCGACAGTTTAGCCCACGTTTCTCATGTTTGATCGAAGTGGAATGTGTACGATCAAAAGTTACCTGTACACATTGCAGTTCGATGAAACAACATAGAGTACGGATTTTTATTCCGTACTCTTTCGGCTGAACCGTAGATTAGAAAGTCAAATAGATGTACCGTCTCACTTCTTCCCGTCCTACGCGGAGCTCTGGCGGTAGTTGCGGCTACTAATACCTCTGCTAATGCTTTGCCTTCTGCTGCTTCGAAGGCAAAAGCATTAGCAGATGTATTAGTATCCGCAACTACCGCCAGAGCTCCGCATAGGACGGGAAGAAGTTAGACGGTATATCTAGTTGACTTTCTAATCTATGGCTGAACCACCACGTTTTATACGTGTCTCGTGTGAAGAAACATAAGGGATGCAGGATTCGGCCAAAAAATGCAGGTTTAGATAGTTTCTGAAGGCCAACCCCAAAAACGGTATGACAACAAGTTATTCAGCATGTAAATTGAGGTAACCTTAACATAATAAGAAGCGGATTGCGGAGGAGCACATATTCTTCCCATTAGGCTAGGGTTTCCCCTTAAAATGAGTTCGAGCATGTTTTTTCAAGCTACCACTGTGGCTAAAGTTTTTACGACATACTGTACATTCATACGGGCGTTCCCCAGAATGAGTTCGAGCATGACTTTTCAACGTACTACTATGGTTAAAGTTTTTACCACATACTTTACATTCATACGGACGTTCCCCAGAATGAGTTCGAGCATGACTTTTCAACGTATTACTGTGGTTAAAGTTTTTGCCACATAATTTACATTCGTACGGGCGTTCCCCAGAATGAATTCGAGCATGACTTTTCAAGTTTTCACTGCGTATAAAGGTTTTGCCACATACGTTACATTCATACGGGCGTTCCCCAGAATGAATACGAGCATGTACCCTCAACGAAGTGGCGTAGGAAAATTTTGCACCACATACTTGGCATTCATAGGGGCATTCGCCCGAATGAATTCGAGCATGCGCTGTCAACGTAGAAACGTGGGTAAAGTTTTTACCACATATTTTGCATTCATGCGGGCGTTCCCCAACATGAATTCGAGCATGCGCCTTCAACGAACAGGTCTGGGAAAACTTGGCACCACATACTTGGCACGCGTATGGGCATTCGCCAGAATGAACGCGAGCATGTACTTTCAAGTTACAGCTTTGGGAAAATTTTGCACCACATTCTTTGCATTTATGTGGGTGTTCCTTGGAATGTATTAAAGCATGAAGTTTTAAATGAGTTCCGCGAGTAAATTTAGCATGGCACGTTTCACACTTGTGGAGTCTTTCCCCGGAATGAATTCGAAGGTGTTCGTTCAAGTGTCCCTTGTGAGAAAACTTAGCCTCACAGACGTGGCACTTGTAGGGTTTTTCCCCAGTGTGAATAAGACCATGCGCTTTAAGGTGTGCCCTTTGAGAAAATCCTGTCCCGCACAGTTCACAAACGTACGGTTTTTTCCTGTTATGACTTTGAGCATGCGCCTTTAAGTGTTCCTTTCGAGAAAATGTTACCTCACATACTTTACATTTGTGAGGTTTTTTTCCACTATGGGTTAAAGAATGTCTTTTCAAACTTGCATTTACAGAAAATTCCGCCCCACACAGTTCGCACGTGTAGGGTGTTCCCCTAGTTTGAATTCGAGCATGCACCCTTCGTCCTAGATTTTGGTGTCCCTTTTGAGAAAATTTGACCTCGCTCATTGAGCACTTGTACGGTTTTTTCCCCCAGAATGACTTACGATTGTCTATTAAACCCTGAAATTACAGAAATTTCAGCCCCGAACAGTTCGCTGTTGTAGTGTTGTTTCCCTCAATTAATTAGAACATTTCTTTTCAACCAAGAATAGCAGAGAAATTCTGTATCACACGTCGCACTTGTACGGTTTTTCCCCAAGGTTAATTTGAATAGGTCTTTTAAACCATTCCAATTTTGGAAAATTCCTCTCCTCACATTAGGCACTTGAAGGATACTTTGGCAGAACTATGTTAGACGTGTTTCTGGAAAGCTACGTGGTGGGAATATTCACGGCTTGGAAAATGTTTGTCCTTGTTATTCTGTTTTGGTCGGTTGGTCCAAGGTTTTGAACAACCTGAAACACAGTATAATCCACCAGTAGACCTAGTTAATTCTTCTTTTACTTGAAATGTCATGGCTAAAATACTGTAAAACAGCAGTGACAACTGTTATTAACTACTGTTTTTCAGGAGCGTAGCATGTCGCTTGACCTGTAGACAGTGACGAAAACATTTGACCCATAGAGTTAGATATATTATATTGTTACACCCTTGTTGGAACACGGGGTTCATGGTCATTGGTACCAGCACACGCATCTCAAACAATAGAGGCCACTTGTTCTGCTCTCTTGTAAATTTGATTTACTATCGTCCCTAATACTATCGTTCCCCTCGACCTTGGTAATGAACTAGAAAGGGAATTGTAAATTATGCCTTTAGTGGCTACGGAAATGAATTGTGATGTCCTTGGCGGGGACACACCTTAGCCCAGCGTGGGCACCAATGGTAATAAACACACGGACTACCAGAGTGTAGGCTACAGCTGATAAGACAGCGAACTTCCTGTTTACTGCTCCTTAAATACAGGGAAGTCATGTGATGCACTTAAGACAATATACAATTGTGGAACAGCCTATTTAGTGGTTAAAGGGTTATCTTGGTAGGGTTAACAAATAGACATGAAATTGGTGGCTGCCATTGTGGAGCACACAAGTGACGACTCCACATGAATTGTTTTGAAATATTCTACAAGTTTCCTAATCTTTTTTTGTGTGAAATAAAAAAAAAATATTATAATTTATCTTATTTTTGACAAATTATGTTTCTTGAAAACTATTATACAGACTCTGTATTTTACATCGGGAAATAAATATATTTTTAAAGTTAAATAGAGGCCAGTCTAAATAAGTACAGGCAGTAGCCGATGATCGAGCCCCACAAGGTACATAGTAAAAAACGCTTAAAGGGGCACCCGGCCTGCCTTATAACAGCTACGCGATGATCGCCTTCCACGTATATACGGACACCAAGGTCATCTGAGAAGAACGCAGCGAAGAACGTAGCTGTCTCATTTGGCATTGTGCCTAATAGACCATGGAGGAAAGAAAAGTAATAGACTAACCAGCATGAACGCATTAATCGTGTCGTCACAAACCGGAATTATTCTCGTACTTTAACATCACAATTTATAATTTTCTAGGGAAGCGTCTTATAGTTTTGCTTCAGCGATCTATTACAATAATTAATTTTAATTTTTACCGCATTACTCTTTTAGATTTTTGATCTCATGGCAATTATTAGAAAATGTGTACATGCACGCACAGAGATGAAACATCATGATTATCGTAAGCGTGCAATGCATCATATACTGCGGGACGCAGTAAATAAAGGTAACAATTATTCAACAGAAAATCTCCTAGACGCCACATTTTAAAACGGAATTTTACCAAGGGATTGGCTAACGGTAAGGAAATAGATCTTTGGAGCCATACTTGATGTGGAGGATCGAGTAAAATGGCGCTTGAAGGAATGTCCTTTTAAATGTACATTTGGCCTGTCTTATAACAGCCACGCGCAGATCTCCATACGCGCATGTTACTATCGCACCGTTTCACGAGACTCGGCGTAGGAATACAACGGTAACTGAGATAGTAGCTGTGTTCCTCGCAGCAAATATCTCAGTTGGCTTTGGGAATAGCATACGAAGCAGCATTAAGTTAAAGACTGTGTCGTCACAAACTGGAATGATTTTCTTATTTTAACATCTCACTTTATGATTTTTTAGGCTAGTATCTTATAATTTTTCTTCGGCGATCTATAGGCATAAATAATTTCAATTTTTATCGCATTAGTCTTTTTGCATTAGTCTTGTTTGCTGCGTTCCTTGACCTGTCCAAGGCCTACGATCGAGTTAACCACAGTACACTGTGCCATATTCTAATCAAACGTGGGTTACCCAGGTGGTGTGTGGGTACTCTGTGGCAGTGGCTTCGATCACAGCAAATGCTTGTGAGATGGGGCTCGTCCTTGTCACGGCGGTTTGGAGTTTCGAATGGTGTTCGTCAGGGAGGAGTATTGTCTCCATTACTGTTTAACATCTATATTGATGAACTACTCACAAAACTCCGGGACGTCGATGCTGGAATTATTTTTGGAGGACTTAAGATCAACCACCTGTGTTACGCAGATGACCTGGCTCTTCTCTGCCCCTCTGCTAAAGGCTTGCAACTTTTGCTAGACTGCTGTGTCAACGTAGGAACGTCCCTTGATCTTAAATTTAACCCTACTAAATCTGTCAGCCTTTTCTTCCCTGCACGTAGTGGCATTCTTAGAAATCTGGAGCCCCCTACTGTTGCTTTAAATGGTAATCCTTTATTATACGTTCAGCAGGTGAAATACCTAGGCACGGTAATCTCGCCAGACCTAAGAGATGACAGTGATATTCTAAATCAGCGTAGAAATACCTGTATTAGGGCAAACACGATCCGTAGGTGGTTTGGTGGTTGCAGCCAGGAAGTTGTGGCCACTGCATATACTGCTTATATGTCACAAATCTATGGCATGCAACTGTGGACAAACGGTTCTACCCAGTGCCTGAACAGCCTCAGAGTCTGCTACAACAACGGCTTACGATTCTTGTTTGGCTTGCCCACCTGGAGTAGTGCCAGTATGTTGTTTGCTACGATGGGTGTCCCTAGTTTTGGAGAAGTCCGCAGACAGAGGGATTATGCATTCCTGAGCAGGCTGTACTCCTCGGCAAATTCAATCGTGAGGGCAGTTGTGGACTCAAGTCTCCCTACTGTCAGGGAAACCCTGTCCTCTATGTGGGAATTACTTCAGTGGAGGCCATGAAAGTGGTTCAAGTGTTTTTATTGTTTGTCGTTGTTGTACTTTAGTGTTTTATTGTACATTTTTGTTTTACTTTGTAATGTCAATTATATGGACCCTTGCTGGTCTGAAATAAAGTTAAAGTTTAAAGTTTAAAGTTTAGATTTTCGATCTAATGGTAATTATTAGCAAACGAATAAAAATTAGTACATGCACACAAACAGATAAAACCACAGATTAAAGAGCTCTCCCACTCACAGATACGACACTCTTAACTCAGCCAGCACTTCAAAAATGGGGCCTTGTTTCAGCAACGCGTCGGCGCAAAGACTCATGTTCTCGCACTTTATTCGCCAGATGTAACTAGCAGATAGCGAAACTTAAATGCAAAAATGATCTAAATCTACTTCCGCTACGGTAGCGTTATGAAAACCACAGCGCATGCAAGCGTATTTTCTGTGATAGTCGTTCTAATTATACCGCGTCCTCGCGGGCGATCGCTGAGCCTTCTGGCGAGTCAAGTACGACGTATGACTCCACAGAAAAGAAACGTGGGTTTTAGCCCCAATGGGACAAGCGGTCGTGTGGAGGGCAGCATCCTTCTTGATCTTCAATCGATCAGTACCGGTATGTGTTAACCCTGATAGAGACGAGTTGCAAACTTGAAAAAGTTGTTTGTCTTGAACTTCCATTCCAAACATGGGTTGTAGCCACAAATGAGACAAGCAAAAGTGTAGACAACAGCAACCGTCCTAGTTTACACTTGATCCATGATCGAGACGATCACCCGAGTTGAAACCTTATTTGATATGAAACTTCATTCAGAACGTGGGTTGTGGCCATGAATGGGACGAGCAGAAGTGTGGACAACGGCTACCGTCCTAATTTTCACTCGATCCGAGACGAGTTGCAAACTTGAAAAGTTGTTTGACACGAACTTCACTCAAAACGTGGGTTTTAGCCATATATGCGACGAGCCGACGTGTCGACAACAGTAATGGTTTTGACTTTCAGTCGTTCCGAGGTCAAGACGAGCTGTAGTGTTGAAACGAAGTTTGTTTTGAAAATTCACTTAAAACGTAGGTTGTAGCCACGAATGAGACTAGCAGAAGTGTAGACAACCGTGATCGTCTTGATTTTCACTCGATCCGAGATCGAGACGAGCTGTAGAGTTGAAACATTGCATGTCTTGAAATTTCACTCAAAACGTGGTTTGTAGCCACGAATGGGACGAGCAGAAGTGTGGACAGTCGTAACCGTCGTGAATTTCACTCGATCCGAGATCGAGACGAGCTGCAAAAATAAAAAGTTGCTTGTCTTTTACATCCTACGACACGTGGGTTGCGGCCTGAAATGAGACGTGCAGAATTGTGACCACATCAACATCTTCATTCAGAGTAGAAACGTATAAATTTGCTGCTAAGGCAATGTCGAAAAGACGCTGATAAAAGGGGCCTTGGTCGACCGGTTGATAGCGTGAAGGGTGGCGAGCTCGCTTACAGAAGACACAACGAAAGTTCCACGGCGCCAGTCGGGAAAATGTCGGCCAAAAGCTCCAAGCACAAGGCATCAACAGCGGCGTCGAGGACGTCGGCCCCGAATCATCGGTGGCGGTGCCGTCCGGGAATGAAAGAGCTTGTTGGCGACCATGGCTGAAAGCTATAGTTGCAAGCTGGAAGTGAAAGAGTCGGTGGAAGAGAAGACAAAGCTCCGGTTGTTGGCGTCTGTGGCCGAGAGCTAGCTGTGAGCCGGAAGCTAAAGCGCAGGCGGAAGTGAAAGCAAGTTCCTTATATTGGTGCCGGTGGCCGGAAGCTGGTTGCGAGCCGGAAGTGAAAGCACCGGCAGAAGTGAAAGCAGAGTACCGTGTCTACCCGCATCCACGGGATTGTTGGATGCAAGGCAAGATTCATCGAACCGTGCAGCACGAGGCTCATCATCGATTGCATACGTTTTGATCTGGAAAGGGTGTTCAAAGTCCGGTAGTTGAAGAAACTGAGAGGCCACTAGCTTTGCTCTTCCTCCCACTTGTACAGAGTGTCTTTCTTGATTAGGTGGTGGAAAACTTTGGTTGACTCTACACACTTCCTGATGAACTTTCTAAAGTAATTTGCCAGCCTAAGAATTGCTGCTACCTCCTCCTTGTGTTATGAACCGGGAAATCCCTCAGTGCCTTAAACTGTGGACTCTTTCACCTTGATACCGTCAGCATTCTCATCATGACCGATGATCTTCATAAAAGGCAGGCAGAAGTGACACTTCTTTCTCCGTAAGATGTATCCATGTTTCATCAGTCTTTGGACACACGCTTTATGGCCTGGACGTGTTCCTACCATGGCTCTGTTGCTATGATGTCATCAACAAACACGATGCAGTCTGTGCCTATCAGCCCATTGAGGATGATGCTGATGATTCTCTGGAACTCTGCCGTTGCTGCCAGTGGGTCCAAAAGGCATGGCTTTCCACCTGTAGGTTCCTCGGCCTGGAGAAACAAATATGCAGTCACGTGAATCAGGGTGGAGAGGAATCTGGTGGAAGCCTGATTCACTATCCATTACTGACACATATTTCGTTCTGGCCACGAAGTGGAATATCTCCTCCTGCCGCGGTGGTGGGAACGAATCGCCTTTCATCTGGGAGTTGAGCTCAATGTGGTTAACAATGGCTCTCCATCCTCCGCCATTCTTTTTCAGTTTCAGGAAAATGGGCGAGCCACATTTTGACTTTGGTTTCTTCAATTTTGTCGTCGGCAAGCAAGTTTTTGACCATCCTGACAACCTTCTCACTTTGCTTCTTCGATAGCGGGTAGCTCTTGGCAAGATTCACCCCTGAATTCGATCTTGTGCTGCCTGACAGAAGACAGCCCTAGTTTCCCCGGAAACACTTGGATGAACTCCTCCAATTCTTGGAATTGCTCATCAGTCATCTGGTTGAAGGCATTGTGAAATGGTTGGAAAGGGTCCGCAGCCAACCTGCAGATGCTGTTTACCTTTGGCATCTTCGGATCTGTTCCTTGACTTGACAGTGAAAAGATCCTACACGGAAACTTTCATGTAGGCTTCTTAATTCACCGAATCAATGACGAGCTGGAATTTGTTCATGAAGTTGATTCCCAGTACGACGTCATCTGCAAGTTCTTCGAAATACAGTTCGAAATATCGTTGGGTTCCTTTGTGTTCGTGCGTCCGATTACACAAAAGACTCACAGTTGGATTTTTTATCATCTTTACTGCATATATTCATAACAATATTAGCTCGAATCTTTGTGCACCAGGCTTCTTACAACTCGCATATTCGCGCGCTCATAAACAGACGCTGCTGCTTAAAATAATACTGGGAGGAGTGCGCCCAAGGCATGCAGTGGCGGCGTGCGTACTCTCACAGTAAGCGCGCAAAGGATCATATAATCACAGGATGCTGTTAAATTAGTTCCCAATAGTCAAGAGAAAATCTCCCAGATACCACATTTGAAAACGGATATTTAGCAAGGGATTAACTAATGGTAAGTAAATACAACTTTGGGGCCGTATTTGATGTGGAAGGTCGAGAAAAATGGCGCAGGGAGGAGGAGGAGGAGGAATGTACTTTTGAGTTTTTAACGTTTAAACCCTAACGGGACCTGATTGCTACATCACCGTTACGATGCTCGCTCTTCACCGCAAGCTGCAAGGTACTCCTCGCTCTTTGCGCTAACATGCAACAGAACCAGGCGTAAGCAGCTGATGACACAATAAGGCTGTTTTAAAATTTACATCAGCTCAGTCAATTTACAACACACAGTCAGTCAATTACTGTAGTTTATTATTATAGTTAGTCTGGATTAAATTAGGGTATGTTAAGCAAGATGTTGGTTTCATGTAAACGGCGAAGGTCTGTTTTAAAGCGGTAAATTCTTTTTCCAGGAAAAAGTATACTTTGTGGTCATTTCTTATTTGTTTCACTGCTAGTGTCTGGGGTTAAAACGAGCGTAACTTATAAAAAAAACTGAAGGGAAAAAGATTATTTCAAAGATGTAAATTATTCCAACATTCAATAAAATACGTTTCGTAAAGTCAAACAAACGCCATTTTAGCTTTCTCTGCGTTTAGTATTACAAGTTTTTTTTACATTGGTTTCATTGTGTTTTTGTTTTGTTTTTCTCCACTTTCACTTTGCGTTCGTCCAGTTTCTGTGCCAAGTGCAACAACGGACAATAGCAAAATAGATTACAGTAGATGACAGGAAAAAGATGAAACCAATGTAAAAAAAAACAAAAAAACATGTAAATGTACGAGAAAAAATGTCTGAATTTTAAATTTCCAACTGTAAAGGTTAACGTTATGTGATCAGCCGTTGGGATTAGCCCATCGGCTGTATTCAGTTAAGCCATCAGTCGAACAATACTGCCTGTAGACAGTTTGAGTGGGGTTTAATGTTCAAAGGTCCGGTCACACTATTCTCTCTTGATGGGTTTCTCTTTACTATGTTCACGCATGTGATTTGTCAAGTACTCATGACTTACAAATATCTTGCCACAATCGTCACACGTAAATAGCTCCTCTTTACTGTGTGTAAGCATGTGAAGTGTCAAGTAGTGTTTCTTTTGGAATACCTTGCCGCATTCGTCACATTTAAGTAGTTTCTCTTTGGTGTGTACAAGCGTGTGTTTCGTCAAGTGCAATTTATACTTAAATATCGCGCCGCAATCGATACATTTAAATGGTTCCTCTTTATCGTGTAGGAGCGTGTGTTTTTCCAAGTAAGTTTTACTTTCAAATATTTTGCCACAATAGTCACATTTAAGTAGTTTATCCTTCGTGTGTAAGAGCATGTGATTTTTCAAATACCTTTTAACTGTAAATATCTTGCCACACTCGTCACATTTAAATGG
>JAHWFP010092046.1:1427-11612 GCA_023313725.1 Lithobius niger | reverse complement strand
ATTATTTATATATATAAAGAAGAAATATATAAATCAGACGCGTTAGAGGGTATTATTTATAAATGAAAGACGAGTGTGCAAAATTATTTGTAAATTGGAGTCACTATTTACAAATAATTAGTAACTGATGTCGGGAGATTTATAAATGTGTTGCTTTGATCCGCCGTTTTATATATTCTGGTGAAAATATATAAATGTTTGGTTGATGGAGTCTGATTTATATATTAGGGAAACAGCAGTTCAAATATTTATAAATCACAGCAAAAGTTCCGTAAATGCGACAAAAAATGTAGTAGTTTTCAACTTTACACTTGGCGCCCCATATTGCAGCTCATCGCACCGTGCATCTTCTCGCTCACGTCTGTCGGCCTTAAAGCTCGTCGTATCGTCCGTCATTCCCGTTTGCCACTTGTCAGTCTTGAAGACCATCGTATCGTTCATCGGTCTTTGAAGCTCAGCGCAAGCTCCAGTGGCCGCTGCGTCAACATCACTGACCTGGCCGTTCGTCGTTCGTCATTCGTTGTTCCCGTTCGCCGCCACTTCATGAAGAAGGCTCCCGTTCGCGCCGCTCATTCGTTCGTTCGCCGACCATCCCTACGTGGTATTGGTTCGTTCGTTCGTTCGTTCGTTGTTCGCTGGTCATCCTTTCAAGATGTTAACCATCTCGGCATCCCTGAACTATCAACACTCGTTACGTTTGAACGACGATTTCATCATTATCTCTCCCACTCATAAAGCAAGAGAAGCATTCATCGTTCGTCGTTCGCTGTTCACCTGCTACGCAAGGAAGACTCCCGTTCACTCTCGTTCGTCGTTCATCATTCGACGTTCACCTGCTACATAAGGAGACTGCCGCTCGTTCTCGTTCGTCACTGACGTTCCAGTTCGTCGTTCCCGATTGCAAGACTTGCCACTACATGAAGAAGTCTTCCGTTCGTCCTTCGTCGTTCCCGTTCGTCGTTCCCGTTCGCAAGACTCACCACTACATGAAGAGGTCTTCCGTTCGTCGTTCCCGTTCGCAAGACCCACCACTACATGAAGACGTCTTCCGTTAATCGTTCGTTGTTCCCGTTCGTCATTCCCGTTCGTCGTTCCCGTTCGCAAGACTTGACACTACATGAAGAAATCTTCCGTTCGTCATTCGTCGTTCCCGTTCGTCGTTCCCGTTCGCAAGACCCACCACTACATGAAGAGGTCTTCCGTTCGTCGTTCCCGTTCGTCGTTCCTGTTCGCAAGACCTGCCACAAGAAGAGGTCTTCCATTCGTCGTTCCTGTTCGTCGTTCCCGTTCGCAAGAACCGCCACTACACGAAGAATTCATCGGTTCGTCAACAAAGGATTCCCTTATTGAAGAAGATGTTGTCCGCCCGTTCGTGGCATCGTTCGTCACCGTTCACTGCACCGTTCACCCCGCAATCAACGCCATCCAAGCTGCTGTCTTGACTGCTGTTCTCACGATCATCACTCGCAGCCATCGTTCGCTTGCTCTATCGCCGCCATCCTGTTTCATCAAGCCGGCAGGACACCTCCATTCGCCGTCCGTTGGCTCGATGTTTGCCGCCGCCGCCGCCCGTTCCTGCCGTCGCTGCATCAACATTGTCACCGGGAGACCGTTGCCCGTTCGCCCGCTACACCAAGAGGACTCCAGTTCATTCTCGCTCGTTGCTCGTTCGCCACTCACCCCTACAGGTTAAGGTGCGTTCGCTCTTTCTTTTTCAGATCATCCCCTCAGGAAGGAAACCTCCACAAAAAGATGACTTCCACAAGTCAAAGACTTCCATTCTTCGTTCGTTCACTCGCTCGTTCACCCGATTGTCAACCACTCACCACTTACACATCGGGGCCACTGTGGCAGCACCGTTCGCCTCATAATGGATGCCGCCCATGCAGTCCTTTTCCGGAAGACTTCTCCCTTCTCGGCCTTCCAGCCCATCACGCTAACGTCTCGTTCTTCGACGTCCTGATTGAACGAAGATTCTCATCATTCCTGACGTCCCGTTCACAACGGTCAAGCAAGTGATGCATTCACCGGATATGTCACTGTTCCTCTTCATCGATTCACCACTTGCAAGCTTACCTGCAAAATCTCTGCTCAAGCCCGACTGTCTTTCAAGCCGTTCGCCGCTCACAGCCCGTTCGTCGCTCGCAGTCCACTCGTCGACATTCACCCACTCGCCGTTACAGGCCAACCTGAAGTTTTTTTGCTGAGACGCCTCTCCCGTCGCTGGTCCGGCCACCGTTCATGCCTTGCCGTCACGCCCAATCAATCCTGTGTCTGCCATTCTCTTCTCGTTCACCATTCCCGTTCGTCGTTCATCGATCTCTGAAACTCATCGCTCTGTCCGGCGTTCCCGCTCGTCGTTCTTGATCCCTGAAAGAAATCAGCACGTCGTTTGTCGTTCACGTTCGTCATTGAAATCTTTGAAGCTCATCACGCCGTTCGTTGTTCTCGTCCATCGTTGACCGATCTTTGAAGCTCTTCGCATCGTTCATCGTTCTCGTTCGTTGTTCCCGTTCGTTGAAGCTCACGGCATCACTCATGGTTAGCCATTCCAGCTTTTGTTTTGCCGATTTTCATCTTCAACAAGCCTCATTCCCCATAACTACCCAACCTGACGTTCGTCTTTTTCCTTGCATCCTTGGCGTGTCCTGTTCAGCATCTGTCAGCTATTCACCACTCAGGCCCACCCTCATCTTCGTTCGTGGTTCCGTTCATCGTTCGCTAGCCTGATACCGCTCAAGCTCATTGCGTTCGTGCACCTTTTCACTATTCACAAGCCGTTTGTCGTCCGTTGACCTGGCCGGCCTTCAAGTCCATTACCACCTGCACACCACGTTCGTCGTTCGCCTACTGCTCATGGTTCACCGGTCCGATCATCATCTACAAGCCCTCTGCCGGGAACCTCCATGCTCCCCGCGCCACTCGTTCCATGTTCAAGCATCGAAGCTGTCCACAGCAAACCATGCTGAATACATCGGCTCTCGTCCGTTCTCTGAAGTCAGGGCCTGATTCAGACTCGGATGTGCGTCTGCCTGGGGTAACCGAGTGCTGCTGACATCCACCCCTCTCTCGCCGCTAACTAGGCCTCCTCGATCAATCGACCATCTTCACTGGGACAACAACCACCTGGCGCTGCCTTTGAAGCTTATGGACTCCATACAACATTTCGATACAACGCCAACCCTGTACTCACACTTTGCTTCTGCCTCGTTCCTTAGAACCACTGTGTGAGACTTCACATGATTGCCCCGTACTTCGTTCCATCTCACCTTCCTCACACCACCTCGGCTTGGTTTCATGGAGGGAAGGTCTCCTCAAATCGCCAACCCTTTTTCTGAATGAATGTTCACTCACATGTCTTGGAATGAAATCCCACAACATCGCAACGTCTCCATCCCACAAGCTCCTGTCGCAGACGTTCGCCCCGAACTCCACTCTCGTTCACCAACACATTCATTTTCCGTCAACACGCATGCATTGTCACTAAAGCTAACCGTTACCAATCGAATCATGATGGTCTTTCACAGTGCCCCAGTCCATCACACCACACCGCTGTGACCACCATGGTCTCACGACTCTTTCAATCTCATGGAAAAATCCGTCTCCATTACCAATCGCCTGCTGCATCATGATGAAGCTGAATTTTTTTCATGACTCCCCCGTCATTTAAACCCAACTTGACGACAAAAGCTAAAATCCTTAGCACTACCGTCGACTCCCGTTTCTTGCTCACCTTCCACGACCAGGTCTCTTGAAGAAATTCCGGCCGGTTAATGTTTTTAAGTACTCGGCCTTATGCCTCACATTCCACTGGTTAAGTCTCGTTCATTCCAAATCTTTGGAAATTCGACTTATCCAATATTTTTGTTTGACTCTTCAATATGTCAATCATGACGAAACACCTTGTCAGCATGACTAACTACACGGCTCCTTAACCAACACTAAATCAGCTTGGATGCCCTCGCCAACTTACAAACTCTGCATTCAACTCGGCCTAGATCCTTATCTTCACAACTTCACACTCATGACAGTGTTCTCGGCATTCGCCCCTTCACATGCCCTTCAAAGATTTCCCTTGGTCCACAAACATACTACCGTTCACTTCCCGATCTTGCTGCTCCAATCTCTATATTCTGGGGAGCAACGTTTAATGGACACCTTCGCCAACTCTGCAACATTACACACATCATACAATCACTCAAGCCCTTCTCACGCTTCATCCATCATCAGAAACTCACAATCCCTTCAACGTGCTTGATTGCTCCTAATCAAAGCACCCATCCACAGCTGATGCACTGTTTCTTGAACACTCTCTCTCGCTTCTAAGCATCTATATCAATTGATTCTGAATTTACCATGGTCTGCCGCTTCTTCACCTCCCTGAAGCTCGAATTCTCAACAATAAACGTCAACACCAATGTGCTATATACTTCAAGTGTACTTCTGCCAAATCGTTAAACCATCAACCGAAAACCAATCAAGTCGTGGATTCTGGAAAACTTGCCTGAACTTTCTCACCAACTCGCTTTGGCTATTGACAGTTCCCTCCCCTCTCTGACTGCCTTGCGCAGAAAGTCGGCCGTGACCATAGAATATTGCGTCTGCAACCAATCAACCACAACTTTGTCACTGGGGACCCATGACATCCTTGGGGGCCCGTCATGATGGTGCCCGCCACCTATATTGACGAGGTCTGCTTTAAATGCAATTAAATTTACAGGTAGTGGATATTTTCCAACTGGCAATTAGAAAGCCCAATTTTACCTTGGGGGGGGGAAGGTCAAAATTGGTTTCTATTGCCTAAGGAAATATACACAACCTGTAAATACCCACCTAACCTCCCCTCTCGAGTCACCATCATGGCTGACATATCGTGAGGAAAAGTAGATGGCTGGCTGACGCCGTAGCACTATTTATGGAGGGCCTGCGCGCGCCGGACCCACGCATGCGCAGGTGGGTGACTGAGCTGGGCATATCTAGAGAGTTTTGATTCCTCCAGGGTAGCGAGCACTCAGGAACTGAATGCAATTAAATTTACAGGTTGTGTACATTACCTTAGGCAATAGAAACCAATTTTGACCTCCCCCCAGGTAAAATTGAGCTATTTATATAGTAAATTGCAATGTACACACTAGATCACTCTATTGCCCACTTTAATTTGTTTTTTTAAGTGTTAATTTTTGTTTTCAATACGTCATTTGCCGGACATTTATTCACAATGGCTCTTTTTGCAGCATCTGCATCCGCTTCCGCTGTGTTGTCATTCCTCTCCACCAGGTGTACATTTTTGCCAATGTCATTTTTTTGTAGCTTTTCAGCTGCCTTTGTTCTGTGTTGTTTGCCCAAATCAGGCACCATTTATCAAAGTATATGGGTGCAAATAACCACAGTATTGACGTGCCTTTCCTTTCAAATCCTTCCCTCCCTACACTAAACCAAAAGCCTGTATTCAACAAAGTGTGTTTTATACCACTCTTGTTTAGTTTTCGTAAGACGCATAAAGCCGTGTCGTGTTTAGCGTTTTTGGCACAGGAAAAGGGGATTTAATTTGTTTAGCAAAATTAATCGCAAAGCTCGAATTTGACTCGAAATCGATACTTTCCTCAAACTCGACTCGACCTAGACTCGACATGAAACGGTGAACACCCACTAGGGTTTGGGTGTGGGTGTTCAACGTTTTCATGTCGAGTCTAGTTCGAGTTGAGTTTGGGGGAAGAGTATCGATTTCGAGTCAAATACGTTGTGATTTGTGGCTATTTTTTCGTGACGTCACAGTTTTCATAGGATGGGGAAATCCCGTAGCGACGAAAAGTGAGTTTCATGAGGGTTCGCTGCTGGGGCGGTGGTCTAAGTACATTGATACTGATTTCACACGTTATAATGTTTGGGTGCCAGCCCTGGCTGACCCGTGACGGAGGATTTCACACGTAATAATGTTTACTGGGCGAAAGCGAGCTGGCCAGGGCTGACGCGCGCCCGAATGGCCTGCCTTTCCAGCCGAGGCCAGCCCTGCCCTGGCCAGCGCGCCTTATTTTTAACGTGTGAAATTCGAAGCGAGCCCTCCCGCGCTCGTAGCCTTGCAATGCAGCCCACCATCCTACATGTCAACAGACAAAACGGTAAAGAAATTGTTATGTGATACTCGTAAATTAAATAGTGGCTATTCCACGGGGTGAAAAACACGTGGGAGAAAAGAGAATTAAATATTACACCTTAGTAAAAAAAAATGCAGTATTGTATATCAGCATGTTAAAAGGTTCATGATGCATCGCACCGATCAATTTTCCATCAGCGTTTGCAATAATTACCGGCAGTGTTTTTCCCTAAATGATATAATTTTTCCAGTTTATTTCCTTTGCAAATTTCGCGCCGTTAAAAGGATTTGTTTGCGTGGATCCAAATGAAAAACTACACTACAAGGAAAAGATTAGAACTTACCGGTTTTTTTTATTTTTTTTTTATTTTGAGCAAAATAAAATAAAATACTAACCTACATCAAAGAGCTATGTTTCAGAGAGAGCGAAGTTATGCTGTCATAATAACAAACTGTTGCAGAATGAAGACATGACATCATATTTTTAAAATAAAGAGAAAATAATATGTCGAAATAAAATTGACACGATCCATATCCATTTTTCTGTTCTAGAACGTTACACTGCCCTAATGAAGGACTCGAACCGTCAATCTTTGGATATGTTTATAGATCTACACTACAATCGCCGAACCACACCACCAAGATTTAACTATTGGAGCGTCGGTATTGGTATCCAAAGGACACCGGTTTTGACAATAGTTCCAAAGGGCAACAGAAATGGGTTTCACACCCGTATTGAAAAAAAAAACATTAGCCTGCATTTAATAACGCAAGAAATAAAATCAAGAACCAGCTGGTAGATTAGTATTTACCAAATTAACGGAAAGGTGTTACCAAGATCAAAGTTAAAAAAAAAATATGGAGAAAAGACGAAAGAAAAAGTCTGAGGAAAAAATCGGGGGAAGGGGGAGGGAGACGGGGGAGTTAAAGACAAATAAAATGGTTTTTTTTTTTCATATTGTTATATGTAGGGTAGGTGGTTAGATTAATTGTCTTCGGCTCGAATTTCACCAGGCAGGGTGGGGAGTTCCTCAAGAGACTTTTGTAATCGCTTTTAGCGTGGCTCCCCCCCCCTATATTCATGGAGAATATGGTGTACTAATCTTCGTATTTGATTTTTTTTTCAATTCCTAGCTATTTTAAATATTATAACAATTTTAGCGACGTCAGTTTGATATTAATGTCGAGCTTCACCTGAAAACATGCAATACGAGAAGTGAAGCCGACTCACTGCTCCTATCCTCCTGTCAAATATTTTTCGACAGACGGTACTCCACGCGAGCGCGGGTCGGCTTGCAAGCATTTATCACGTGTGAAATCAAAGCGCGCGCGGAGCTCGCCATGAGGGCTGACCCGGGCCAGGGCTGACCCGCGACGAATTATTACGTGTGAAAACAGTATGAGGCAGAGCAGGCAGCCTCGTCCGGGACCACCGAATTTGTGGCCCCCTTCACTGATCCCAATTTAAATTTGTTTGTAACCGCATAATATCACAAAGTAAGTTATTGCCATAGTTTCGTGAAAATAAGTTGTGTCTTCTGTTGCAAAAACTTGACTTTTATTTTTTTTATGAAGTGGGGGGGGGGCCCCACTGGGGTCTCGCGTTACGTGGCAAAAACTGCCTTTTTTATGAAGGGGGAGGGGGAGAGGGTGGCCTACACTGTGTTCTTGCCTTGTGTGGCAAAACCACAAAAAAATTTTTCATGAAGTTGGCCCACTGGGCTTCTGCCTTGTATGGCAAAACTGCATTTTTTTTTTAATGAATGGGGTTCACCACTACGCTCTCACCTTGTGTGGTAATAACTGATTTTTTTTTTATGAAGGGAGGGCCGCCACTGCACTGCCGCCTCCGGATCCGAATTTTGAAGTTACGCCTCTGTCCTGGGAACCCAATTGAAGTGAGCAATGGTTAGACGTGTTGTTAGAGGCTTGGTTTCGGCGTCAAAATGATGTTAGATCGAATCGCTTTACCGACCAAAAGCACTTTAAAAAAAAACGTTTCCCTGTGGGCGTAAATAAGAAGTGTAAAGGGTTATCAATGTCTGAAGTAGGCGACTAATGTTGTAATTTTTTGATGTCTAATTAAATTTATTACACAATTTGTCTTTAGTTAGAAGTATAGGAATTCAGCTGATAACGCGCGCAGCCGCCTATACATCATTTCGCTGATTAATTAGCATTATTAATTGGACGTATGACTGAATTAATCAAAATGTTACTCTCAATGCAAGCTTCCTAACGCTCGAGATTAGAACGTGCACTGCAGATAAATGTTATGTTCAGGATTTATTTTCGTTCATTTTTCAAAGCTCATGGTAAGCTGCAGTTGTAAGCAGGTGCACCGTGTCCATTACTTCGAATAAGGAAATAGAAGAATTCATTTACGGATATTTTTTTTCGTGAATCTAATGTTGAGAATGTCTTGAAACAGGTAAGGCCGATCTGCCTGGAATGCGTATGACGTGGGAGTTTATTTCATATTATAATCATGCAAATACCACAATATGCAAATGCCATTGTCGGGTCAACCGTGGAACAATGCGGACAAAGAGCAGGGACTAATCACGGACTACTTCCGAATTCTAATATCCTTCCGCGCTTTGTTTACATTATCTTGGCTGACTAGATTAGCCCAAATGAAAGAGAATATAACTAGAAATCATTTTTGACTCGGACTAATTTTTTTTCTTGACAGGCGGTTAATAATGGGGGAGAGGAAAGAAGTTACGGGAGGGGGGGATTGCTCTTTGATTTTTAATATTTTATTAGTTTATTAAAACTTTACAAAACAGTGAAATTGGTTCCTTTAGTGAATCTGATGGCTCTTAATTGTGGGGGATTCCTTATTTTAAGAAAGACAAAAAAAAAAAAAAAAAAACTTGCACCTTTCTGCGAATTGCTGACTGTGTGAAATCTTAGTACATTTTCAGCCGCAATCAATTTCCATTGGAGGGGTGGGGAGAAGGCCTTTACCCGGGAGTTTATCAATCGGCCGGCACATGAATGGAACTAGGCCTTCATACTGAAGATGGAATTCTTCGAAATTCCATTTAATTCAGGTGTTTCAGCAACAGTGGTCAACACCGCTGTTAGTGAATCCTTCTGCCACGCTTTGCTAGAGACATTTAAAACCGTATCGCTTTTGAGAACATGTTAACAGCCTGACGCTAGATAAACGTAATCGGGGAAGCACTGCAGCCATCTTGGTTTTGGGTTTGTTTAACATATCTGCAATGTGTGGCGCAATGACAACCTGGACTATTGCACTGTGATTGAGGTTGCCGCCAATGACCTAGTGCGAAGAGGTCCCGGGTTCAGTCCGACCTCAGCCACCCCTGGCATTTTCGGGAAAGGAAGGGCCCTGTGATGTCTCATGCTCATGTCGATTGTGGCATTTGAAAGAACTTAGAATTTCCAATGGGATTTACCTAGCAAAATTGTCCTTCACTCCTTCTGGCATCATGGCTTCGCCTGGGAGCGCGTCCAAGGCTTAATCTAATGACCTAGCTGTTGACGTGCCGTTAAACCTCAATTTCGTCCCCCTCCTCCCCCTCCCCATCTTGGTATTGGTCGATTGGCAGAAAAAAACGCGATATTTTTAGTTGTATTCCCTTTGACAGTGCAACCAAAGTGGCGTTTACAGTATGGCAATGGGAATCCTAAATGTGAAACCTCTCATCGCCGTAGGTGATGGATTTTATGCCCACGTTTGCTTTATACGAATTTAAGTTGGAAAGTAATTTTACAGGTGTTTCTTAAATGTGCTTTTTGGTTTCATTTTACTGATTGTTGGTTTTCCTGAGTAACAGTTTTGCTACATGCAGTCTAACTTAGTTCTGTGGGTCCGGTACAATCGGCCCTCTTGCTTCTCCCCCCCCAACCCCATTACTCTCAGTCGTGCAGTGGTAAACAAAATTAGTGTTGGGCTTGGGCTATGGTTAGCAAACAAAGCGTGAGAAGAGATTTGCACAGTTCCCAAACAATAATCCCTAAAATATCTTTAGATTTTTAACTTCTCCATATATGTTAAACATGAAGCTGACGGATGTTATGTAATAGTTATTGGTTAAAATCGAGCGGTTATCGATTTT
>JAHWFP010092045.1:0-15234 GCA_023313725.1 Lithobius niger | reverse complement strand
CAAAGTGAGCTGTTACCATTAAACATACGATTACGCATTAACTGAACCTAGAAGAGAACAAACAAACAAGCACGGGACCCGGGTACGTGTTCAACTACGTATAGCAAAGAGAAGGAAGGGAAGGAAACCAAGAGGAGAGGGAGAGGACGGGATAAAACGAGGAGGGGAGAGGGGAGGGAGTTGATTGGCGGAAAGGGGGAGTGTTACACAGACAAAAATCGACTGTGGCAGTGAACTATCAGGCAGCACCGAGCAAATAGTGGGAAACAACCACGGGTCAAACAAATCCCCGGGCGAAGCCGGGTACGATGCTAGTATATAAATAAAATCAGTCAGATCAGCAGTCACGTTTTTTCTTGGTAGTAATAATAAATAGCTGCTCCTGATCTAGAAGGAATGCATGTTATCACACCATCCAGTTTCTTGTCGTGTTGGTGTTTGTTCATTAGGCCGCAAAAAATAATTAAGTGGTTCTCAGGAGTGGTACTAAAAAAAATTAACACGAGCGGACGGTGGTTTTTTTTTATGTTTTATTCGTGAGTTTTATGAGTCCACACTCATAAATAGGCGATGGCTATTTTTTTTTTACCAAACAAAACAAAACCAGTAGCTTAAATTTTGTTGTGGAGTACAATATCTGTGTTTTAATTCCAGGGTGAGCGTGGGAAAATTGCACATTTCATAAATTTCAACCTTTATATCCAAGTTTTTAGTTGTGACATGCCCTCAGAACGACCCTCAGATTTGTTTCGAGGCGTTCATATGAATAGAGCAAAGAGATGATGTGGCCATCGGCTCCAGGAAATATTTGATGAAAATCTGATGCGTGATCGGAATTTTTTTATATTTTTAGGCAATATCATAAAAAAAAACCTTTCACGCGCTAAGAAAAAATCCATGCGAGCGCTCCCCAGAACCACTTATTTAACTTTTACAGCCTCAGTTTGATAGATCGGAGTTTTCCATCAACTAAACATGTTGTAGTATTTCATTTATTACCGATTGTTACTATTCAACTATCTTACCTTTCACATTCTCAGCCACGCTCTCTTTTTCATTGCTACCGTGCATAGAATTAATTTGCTCCCCATATACCATCGCTTGCCGTGAAAAGAATGAACGTGCTAGCCCTACAGCATTAATTGACTGTGTTTGGATTGGCTGTCATAATGACGGTGCATCGTATCCGCATCTCCACTTAACAGAGCCGATTGGAAAGTTCTGGTAGATCTGAACAGAGGGCCTCCTCAATTGGTTCTCCTTCACCAGACACGTGACGTTGCGTTACTGTGGGTGGTGGTTTAAAAAAGGCAACATATTTAGGTTTGAATCTGCAGTTATTTGTTACTAAATGACTTTATGTCCAGTAATTTCTCGCCTTCTTCAAGTTTATGAAAGTTACAAGCAGGTAGTGGTTTAAAAGAGAAAAGCCCCTATCGGCTGAGGAAGCCCTACAGTTCTTTTTTTTTTAATTTTAAATTTTCGGTGAATATATATGTCATACTCAGTACACGCAGCTAAAATGAAAGATAAGATTACAAGCACAATAAAAAACTGCACTGTTAACATTTAAAATTATCCAGCACCGTGTATATTTTTTTTACTCACCCAAGAGTATATATAACCAACACCTCAACAATCGGCGATCTGTAACTTGGGGAAATATTATTGATTTTTTTCCCTTGTGATCTATAAAATACTGTCCCAGTCTTTAACAACGGGATCGGGTAGGAAAACATTAACGGTGGGGATATCCAGTTGAGGTCTAAACTAGCCCCAGATTAGCTTAGCCCTGGACCTAACTAACCCTCGACCTGGGAGTTAGTGGAGTAAAGAAAAAAGTTGGTGATATCCTTGTTGGACTAAGTTGAGGTTTTGTTAGCTCTTTACTCCTTAGACCTCGACCTTCAGGCTAAAATAAGCCCTGTTAATGTGTTGTTAACACTCAGGAATAACGCTAATACTAGATGGATATCACCGCTTTTTACAGCTCGGGACTAACTGCTCAGTGCTAAGTTAGTCCTCGACCTTCAGGCTAAATATTGCTTAGCCCTCAACTTATTTCGTGATGGATATCACCATTTTTCCTTATTACCGAGTTTAGCCAAAAGGTTAACGTTAATCCTCAACTGGATATCCCCACCGCAAGAGATTTTGATGGCTTAAGGACAATGTACATAGGGTGATGCTAATTTTTTTTCTCATAATGGTGTTTTATTCATAGTGAGAGCCAAAATGGTTCCCTCTAATTGCGGGAGGTGACCATTTTCCACCAAATGTACAGCAATTGCATTTTCCATATCAGGACTCTTCACTGCAGTGCCGCAACTGGCTTTTCTACATTTGAAAGGACGGATTGTATCTCTCCAATAGCTTATTAGGTCCCGTGGGCGGGCCCGATCTTGCTACGAAACTTAGTTAATTATCACCCACAGGTGGTGATTATGTGTAAATTGACTTTATTGCTGACCTGTTGTTCTTGTAGTTAGGTTAGGTAAGGTCAGGTTGGATTATGTTAGGTTAGGTTAGTTAGGTTAGGTGATTTAAGTCAGATTGAACGGGGTTTTTTCCGTACGCTGTTGAGCTGCATGGAGAGCTATGTAGCGAGTTTTGCTGAACTGTTTACGAAAAAAATTATGTTGTCGCCACCCCCCCCCCCCACCCCTCCCCATGACAAGTAATTTCACAGACTACACCCCACATTGTATCTCCCCTATACACCATTTAAACAAATTGTTCCATGCGTCCATTCACCTAGGGGAATAGCAAGGTATGGGGGCCAGTCAATATTTTCTTTCATATTATGTAAACCTTGACCATTCATTACCTTTATGTTGTGTTTACCAAGAGCGTTTTTTAACTTTATCGAATGTAGATAAGTAAGCTGCTGCCACACGATTGATACGAACCTCCTGCAAAGAGCAAGGATTAGGTTCGCTGATCAGTTTACGTTGCTCGCAGGTCTACAAAACCTGATTATCGTGTGCGCGGCGTATCTTGAGTCCTGATAGTATTTTAGAGCGGCTACGTCTTCCTGGAGGGGGTGGCTTTAATCGACGGCCGCCATTGTATTTGTAACCCTCTTGGATATCAACAAGGCACTCTGCTGCCAAAAACGTACAATCGATTATCTGTGTTCGTTCTGCGGCGAACTCAAGATAGGCCGCGCACACTTTAACAATACCGTCATGGTATCCATTTTGTTTGTGTTAGCCGAAAGCTTTCATTTCTTGCAGTTGTTTGTCCCGATTCTAGAGTACAATATTATAGTTTGTTCCACATTATGTTTGCAGGAAACTGACTGTATGTAGTCTTGTTTCCTTTAGCTACGGGAGCAAAAAGCTAGTAAATATCCCACTCGTTGACCGTAACAGTAAAGATGTAACGTCTACAAGTGTGATATCCACACGTTTTTGCACTCTTGGCGCAAGGAAACGGGGCGTCACGCAGTCACTTTCCGCAAACATAATGTGAAACGAAGTATAGAAGGAGCGGCCAACTAAACCTTTCAATTCATGCAGAAGGGGACAATGAGGGTGGAAAGACTAAAGCCCTAAACAGACTGGTTTCTCGCGGCTGCCCGGCGACGCAGTATGGTGTAAAAAAGACTTCAACAATGGTGCCTAAACGCAACACCAAGCATGGGACCTTGTTGGCACGTAGTAACGCATCGTTTCGCACGAAATTGTCTTCTGTCTTGAGAGGACTTTAAACGGGAGTGTTGAGTAGTCTGAAATTTTTTAACTACTGCGACTGGTCAGATATTTTCTCACCTGATCCTATTATTAAAGATTGTGTTCAGTTCAAAGGGTTTCAAAGGGTTTAACAGCGTTAACCACTCCTGGTCAACAAACCAACCCCCCCCCCCCCCAAAAAAAAATCATTCATATTCCCCCAGTGACGTAAGCACCATGCTTTATTGTTGAGGTGTTGGTCAGCTCAACAATACCGAAAAAAAATACCGATGTTGCTTGATACTTTTAAATGTTGGAGGTGTCAAAGTGCGGGTTTTTTATCGTGTTTCTTAAACTGTCTTTCATTTTAGGTGCTTTTGCTGAGGATGACGTAAATACTCGCCGAAAATTTTACATTTTTCCTTAAATGAAGTGCAGGTTTTCCCCAGACAAGCGGGGCTTCTCCCTTTTCATGAGTTGTCAGACATGCCATTTACCGTCAATCCCCCCCCCTCCTTTTTTTTTTATCCTTCCTTAAGATTTCTCTTAACGTCTGCCAGTTATTTCCATTGTTTCCTCTTTCTTTCTTTGAGATTCTATAACTGAATGTGTCTGGGTGAATGGATTGATATGCGTTGTTTCTTACGTCCCACACCTCTCTAACACGCCAGGATTTACGACTTTTAAAAATTGTTTGGGGAAGGGTCGGCAAATGGGACTCCTCGTAACCTCTGGGAAGGTCAACCTGTAGTAACGCAAACCATTATTGGCTTTATTAGCTTGTTATTTGAAAGGGTATAACACAATTAACACATTAACCAAATTTCATTGGACATTTTTAACTCTGTATGTACTTTTGAAACATAGAATTGATGTGATAACAAGCTAGGAAGGTGCTGCAAAATGTTTTCACTTCTAGAGATTCAGTCCTTGATGGCTGTTGCTAAGAACACCTTGCCTGTAAATGAGGAAGTCCCATATTAAACTCTCATTCGTCTTCAGCTTTCATTCAATTCAACAATAAAATGAAACGACATAAACACACCTTAACTTGGAACTGATACTATACTTGTACCCCTACTTTTTCGGTTTTCATTGTTTAATAGTGTGGATCCAAAATGACTTCTCACCCGATTTAAAGCTCTCATTCCTCTTATAACAATACAGCACGACGGGATCGCAACAATGAAAGAGGACGAGGAGTGCTGGGATTCACGGTTGAGGGATGGGATCCTGGATCCTGGATCCCAGCCCTCCACGTGGATCCCAGTCCCCGTTTGTGTTAAATGAAAAGTGGAAGAAAACAAACAAATGTAATAAATTTACTGAAACAAATAAAAAAAAACAACGTTCAGCAATTCACATTAACTCACAACATTGCAACCGCTGCTTTACAAACGTTGGTTTCGACAAAAATGAATAACGCAACCGAATAAAATCAATTAAATAGAACAATTTTTGAAACCAACTCCACCTCAAACGTCAATAAAATCGTTTAAGAATTCGTGTTAATTACAACATTGCAACCGCTTTCAAAATTAAACATTGCTCTTTTCGTTGTTTGTAGCATTGCGTGTTAACGAATATTCTACACAAACTTTCTTCTGGCTAAACGCAACAATGTATTCCACTCGCGCTCACTTGCGCTCAACAATGTACGTCGGACTGATAGCTTCAAAACGGGTGAGAAGAAGGATATCGCCCGCTTTCCTCATGCTGGAATCCAACAATGGCTCGGGCGCTGCGCGCCCTCGACATTGTTAGATCCCAGCACTCGGAAAGCGGGCGATATCCTATACTTGCCTTTCACTGCGTTCAAGGTTAAAGCATTGTTATCTATTGTTAAATGATTGTTTAAAAATGGGAGTACAATTATGGAAATAACTTAACATTTCATTGTTTAAAAGTATGGGAACATCTTAACATTTCATTGTTAATGGATGTTTGGCTTTCAAGTTGTTATAGTTTTAAGTTATGTCAAGCTAGTTAAGTAGGTTAGTTTTGAGCGCATGATCTCTGGGCTCTTTCAGCTCAATAAAGTCAAAGTCAACTTTTAAACATTTCATTGTTTAAAATTGTGGGAATAACTAAACATCTTAACATTATCTACCGATATCTCAGCGTCATGTGAAAATGCAATGATGCAGGAACTACGACACGAAGCCTACGAAATGGCCACCAAATTAAAATTTGCAGCTACATTAATATTTTCTAACTAAATTCAAAATTTCTCTTTTTAAAATACGCGTACACTGAAAACGCAGTTGGTCCGTAACTGTTTCAAGCCATTCTTGGACCGTTGCCGGGACTGCAGCTCTGATACCAGTAAACTCAAAAAGCATCTTTTTTTTTTTTTTTTTTTTTTTTTTTTTTAGGAAAACCTAGATTTAACATTCCCCTAGATTCAACAATAAAATGATTCGGCATAAGCATTAAGCACACTTTAACTTGTAACTGATACTATAATTGTTTCCTGGCTTGGTCTGCATTCATTGCTTGTAATCTTTTCGGAAAGCCTTTCAAATTACGGTTTCGGAGTATATTAATCACGTTATAGTTTCATGGATTTCAAATTGGCTGAAGTTTTGCAAGTGCCAGAACATTGCAAGGATTTTATTTTTAATTCAATTACATATGCGTGTCTGCTATCAACTCTAAAGCCTTTGACGATTAGTTACTTCACAGTATGGTATTACGGAGCTGGAGTATTCAAAATCAATGAGATTCGTAGAGTCATTAGGCACAATGAGTCACACATTGCGCTTCGTTAGGCTTGACGCTATAATTATTCTGACTAACAACATGAACATTATAATAGTTATGAAAGACCTCGGGTTTGAATAATCTTTCAAGTTTCAGAAGTAGGAAATCCATCGCTTTTGGTATGTACCAGTTACAATTTTGTTATATTAAAAAATTACAATGTTACAAATGTTTGGTAAGCTGTTAAACTCATACGCACGAAGTAAAACATATAACTGTAAGCTTGCTGTAAGCTTTTTGAAACCCAATGAAATGTTCCAGCTTTATGCACCTGCATCGACTGTGACAGCATCCAAAGCGAACCTGGCATAGTCAGTATGTGCCACATGTATGTGGCTAATCTAACTGACTATTGTGCATCAGTGACAATTCGTATCCTTATTAGCTCGTTTACTTTGAATGGAATCAACCATTATTACCGAAGGACGTTTGACGAAGGATTTTTACTGGACATTGAAACGCTGTGTCGGTCTGGAGGTTTATCCAGGCTATTTCTGTCATTTCTTTTTTCAGTTCATCATCAAACAATTCAGGCTACATAGTTCTGGATGCTGCTGACTTTTTTGGCCTTATCTGATAACGGAGACATGGAATTCGTAATGTATCGCCATGCCAAATCGCTACCAGCGCTACTAGCGCTAAAGCAAAAGATATGGTATCTAACAGCAATATACTCACTTCGTTATGGGAAGAGCATACTTATATGGACAGCAACAGTCAGTTGCGTTATTTAGTGACGTCATTATGAACTAGGGGAACAAGCGGGATGCAGGGACAAACAGCGGTGGCAAACAGGTGGAAACGCGCGTTGTTACTACGGAAACTCATTCAGACATGCTACTTTTTTTCTGCATACACAAGACTTTCACGAAACCGAAACGTCGGAGTTCCAACACCGGATATGACACACTACAGCCTAGGACGATATATGGTAAATAGCGCCAACGCCAGTGGCCACCTTGTTGCGATTTCATAAAAGCTTTCTGTTTCCCAAGTATGGTTCCTATAAGCCACCGTACATTGCGATCCCGTAGCTTAAAAATGGCCGGCGAATTGCAACAAGGAGAGCGAGGGAGAGCAAATTTCGTGTAGGTAAATTATGTTAGCTAACATTGGCCATACGCGGTTTGTAAAAACACCACGAATTGTTTTGACAGTTTGCGACAGCACAATTTTTATTTGCCGGCATCTTAGAACTCCAATGTGGTCCGGCTTAAGCAACGATTTTCAGCGCCATGTTGGCTGTGATCCTGCGGTTTTGCGCTCTTTGCGCTGTACGTTGCGAATGTAGGAACTGCTCTCTACACCCTGACGGCATTGGATTTATTGAGAGCTCAGTTTCGATAATGAAATATTTTTCGCTTTGGAGGCACCGAGAGCCTGGGCAAAAAATCTATTTCCTAAGTACCAAGACCGAAATATAATTACGATACTAATCCAAGAATAATTACAACTTCGATTTTTATGCAAAGGTTCCCAAAAAGAAACACCATATTCAAGAACAGGGCGGGTCATAACCTTAAACCAGGTTATCATAACATTTGCACTTCGACTAGTGAAGGTGCGAAGAAACATAAAACATAAAGAGCTTGTGCTTTCCCGACAATGGACTCTGAGTGCTTGTCAAAAGAGAAGTGATCGTCTGTAATTATGCCAAGGTCACTAGTGAATGGGGCTGGAGAAATTGGCTCATCCCCAAAATAAAACTGTATTAAAGAGTTATTAAACCCAACATGGAGTGATACAAGCTTCTTTGCATTAACCGGAATTTACCACTCCCTACTCCATTCAATGACATCCTGGGATCGTGAGTGATCTTGAATGGAATGGAGGACTGCCGCTGTTTTGGTGTCATCAGCATATTTTGAATTAATTCCAAAATCGCTATCATAAAAATCTCTAGTAAAAATTGAGAAAAGTAATGGGACTAGGACAGAGCCTTGCGGTAACCCACTTGTCATAACAGACCACGTAGAGCGTTCTTGATCCAAAACAACGGTCATTCTCCTATCTTTTAACCGTTGAGCCACCCAGTCAGCAATAGGACCAACAATGCCGATAGCCTTCATTTTTGCCAAAAGTTTCAAATAACCAACCTTATCAAAGGCCTTCTCCAAAGCAGAAAAGAGGATATCGATTGGTAGGCCGCGATCATGAAAAGTCAAAACTTGGTGATAGAATTCGAGCAGGTTGGTGACGGTTGAAAACACAGCTCGGAACCCATGTTGAGTACATTAAAAAAAAACATATTGGGTTAGGAATTTCATCATATGCCACGATAAAATTCTTTCGAAGATTTTTGAAAGGTGGGATGTTAAGTTAATCGGCCTGTAGTTACATGCAGAGGAACGACAACCCTTTTTATGAATTGGAATTACAAGTGCTTCACGCCAAATTGGTGGAACATAACCTGAATTGATGTTTACGTTAATAATTTTACCAATATTGGTATAAGTTGACAGTGAATACGATATAAAATCTCCCCCGGGAGCTTGACAGGCCCAGCAGCCGACCCTGGCTTAAACTTATCAATTGCATTTTTTACCATTTCTTCAGTTATAATTAAAGGAGGGATACAAATGTTCGAAGGCGGCAGCGTGGGTATATTCCGGTCATCATTGGTAAAAACACTTGCAAAATACTGACAAAGGACTTCACATTTTTCTGCATTGGTGGCAGTTAAACCACAGTCTGCCTTTCTTAAGTCAGGCATACAGTCACGGATAGTGTTCTTACTTTTCACATAACGAAAGAATGGTTTACAGTCGGTTTTGACATTACTGATTAAGTTTTCTTCATAAATTCTTTCTCTCTTTCACTTTTTTTTTACAATTTCGGAATTCAAGATCGAGTGGTCTTCAAATATGGCATTATTATTTGTTTTTTTTATGTTCTCCTCAGTTTTTGCTTTTCCCCAATTAGCTCTACAAGTACTGGACTCATCCAAGGGAGACGCACACGAGTAGCGGTGAAAATATAACTACAACCTGCAAGTTGATTATTAAGACAATGGTAAAACTGTGACCACATTTCTGAACAACTACGGGTATCCCACTGAACAACGTCCAAGTCATAGACAAGCATTTCTAGGTTTAATTTATCATAATTATATCTCAATTGTTTTGAAACCACATTGGCTGCCAAAAATTGGAGCGTGGAATGCACAATAACATGATCCCTTGTACCGAATGTCCCAAGCAGGGTGCATTCAGTACACAAATTGGGATCGATAACAAATATAAGATCCAGGATGTGATCACCTCTTGTGGGGAAGTCAACAATTTGGGTGAAATTCAGCCTATTAAACACATTTAACAATCTTGAGTCGTGACAACATGTAGCTTCACGAGTATCCCAGTTAACCGTGGGTAGATTAAAGTCTCCTAAAATAATGGGGGTTTGATAACTTAGCATGTGCACATAAAATATCTTCATAAAACCTATCATAATTAACAGTCGATTTAGGAAGACGATAAACTAGCAAAAAATGAAAAAAAGTGATTGTTTACCACATACTGAAATTGGCAGAAATATTCATTAGCCTGTGTATGATTGATCTGCTCAATTTTCCAATTCGTTTTAGCAAGCACTAGGATGCCCACCACCCGCCCTATCTGGATGGCGATCGCATCGACATATAACGGAATACCAAGCTCCCAGTAGGGCAGCATTTTTAATGGTGCTAGTCAGCCATGGTTCTATTATACAAACAAGGGATGGGGCAACAGAATCTTAGATAATTTGAAACTCCACCAGTTTAAGCTTTAGGGACCGGGCATTAATTAAACAAATGTCAAAGTCACTAAATTCGCAAAGGATTACATTGGTGGGAGGGGGGGGGGGGGGCGTAGAATTGAGGCCTAATGGCGCATCGATAGCAAGGTCATTAGCGCCAACCTCAGTCACAGTGCAGTAGTCCGGGTTGCCACTGCGTCACACATTACAGAGATGTTAAACAAATCCCAAATATAGATTTTATCATAGATCTGTACCTCTTGCAAAAATTAAAAAAAACGGACAGGAGGACAGACTTATCGCCCAATTGACGCGCTTATAGCTTACATTGGCTTATACACTTTAGTAACACAATTTTCTATTTGGAAATAGATTGACATTTAACTTTAATCCGTTCTGTCTTTTTTAACGACTTCAGCAGAAAATAGTTTCTTTGTTTCCTCCCTGTTTTCCGGTAACCAAACATTCTTTGATTAAATTATAGCGGTAATTTGGAGTGAGTTTGATGAAAAAGAGGCTAATGAAAAAGACGCTAATGAAAAAAAGGTTAATGAAAAAGCACACCAACTTACAGTAAACTCACTCTACAGTTTTCAACTAAAAAATTCAATTGTAATACTTTTTCAGGACCACACAGAGAAAGAGTCGTGTCCCATCGATAAGTAAATCAAATGAAGAAGGTTGAGCACTTAGTGGCCTAGCTGGGTTAATTTTTAAATAAAATTTAGTTGTTTTTCGTGGTAGGGCCTTGAAAAAGATGGAATGAATCAAATAAAAAATAAATAAAAAAAATACAAAAGAACCTTACAAAATTAACGCAAATAAAAAATGTTGAGAACGTAGTTACGCCTAAAAGCTGAAACCTTGTTGGGTTTTTTAATACAGTTTGGTTGATTTTCTTTGTAGGGCATTGAAACAGACTGAATCTATTTAAAAAAAAACTCAAATAAACAAAGTTGAACACGTATTTTCTCATAAGTTCATACCTAACAATTTTTATTTTCAATAGCATTCCATTGTAGTAGGGCCTTGCAAAAATCGACTGAATCCAATAAAAAAAAAACAAAAAAAAACAGAAAGTAACCATCAAAAAGTTCCACAAACGAACCAGGTTGAAGACTTACTTTTCAAAAACGTTCATACTTAGATTTTAAATTGGGTTGTTTTTTTTCTCTGTAGGGTCTTCAAAAAGTTCGACAACATCCCCCGCAAAAAAAAAAAAAACAATAACAGGCGAACCAAGTTGTTTATAAACGTACTGTACATACCTCGTTGGCTTTTTGACGAAATTCGGATTTTTTCTTTATAGGCCTTAAAAAGGATTGATCCTTTCACCCCACCCCCCACCCCAAAAAAACCACAAACGAACAAGGTTAAGCACACGGTTGTTTTTTTTTACAATAGTCTATCGTTTTTTTTTGTAACGACTTGACAAAGATCGAATGAATCCCACCAAAGCACAACACTATAACGAACCAAGTTAAAAGCACATAGTTACTCACAAAAGTATAGTCTTTATAACTAGCTGGTTCATTGATAGGATTTCGTTGTCTTTCTTTGATTGGACTTGAAAGAGCTCGACCTAATCACTTCAAAAAACAAACAAAAATACTTCTGCAGCTAACTTCAGATTTAGTTCTTGGTTAATCAAAAAAAGTAACATAAACCAAACATCTTGACAACTCATTAAATAACACAGGTAACTTCTTTTTCATTTATTTCTTTTGAGTCTGAAGTCAGCCGAAGCAATAATGCTCGTGTGACTGAATCGGCTCAATTTTGAACATTACCAGACTTTTTTGAGAAGAAGAAATGTCTGGTAAAGGGAGTATCCAACCCGGGGATTCGATCCGGGAAACCACCGATCCTCATAGGGGCCGAAAGAGTATCCACAATTGGTCAGAATAGTTCCCATAGCCGCTGAAGGACCATGGTAGCCTCTCACACTACCCTGGCCGGCAGTCATGGTGGGAACTTTGCCAATGTCCCATTTCCAGGGGTTCGACCAGATCCGCAAACGTCCAGCAACCAGGCTGAGCGTTGAGCTGAAGTTCTTTGTAGTGTTCGGTTGTATCTTCAGGTCCTTAAAAGATACTGACTGAATCCTATCAAAAAGCACCACAAATGAACAAGGGCATGCGAACGAAGTTCTTCACAAATGTACAAACCTTGATAGTTTGTTGGTAGCCTTCGGCTGCTTTTCTTCGTAGGGAGGTGGATTAAGGCTTTATGGCGCGTCGAAAGCTGGGTCATTAGCTGAAACTATAGTCACAGTAAAGTAGGGCCTTGACGAACAAGGCAAGTAATAACAAATTTGAATTTTGAGCAGTAAATAAAGTGTTGGGAGAATGTAAGCTGCCAGGTTTACTTTGTCATTAGTCCTTGATTTTCTGTCTTCAATAAAGTAATTACAACATTAGTGCTTGTAATTCATTACCAAAGGCAACCGTGTTCCTTGATGTTCTGCTTTACGAAAGGCTATATTAAAGAGTAAGGTTTCGCTTGAGTGGAGGTCTAAAATTAGTTACAACTATCAAAAAGTCGTACCCCAGAGTAATAAAACAAGAAGCGGGCCTTTAAGGAAATTTCACGTGCAGACATGCTGTAAAATTAGGAATCGTCTCGTCCTTGGTTGAGTAATGGCACTGTAATTGGCTTGTTATTCCGGTAGTAGAGAAAGCAGTAAAAAAATAGCATCGTATTAAACAATAGTGTTTTCGGTAATTGTAGTTAGATGATCTCCTGTTTCCAGAAAAATGTAGTTAGATGATCTCCTGTTTCCAGAAAAAGACAGTGCAGAAACCCTCTGCGGATAATATTGTCAATGCTACAAAAACCAGGTTTTCAGATGCAGCCGTTCTTACAGCAATTATCAAGGAGTGCTTTGAGTGAAAACTCAGCATTCAATGACCGGAATATCGCCAAAACAGGTTAAGGAAAAAGTTTCAGGAAATTCTACACGTAATTAAATTATGCCTAGGATCATCCTATTGTCGATTTAACGTCATCCCCTCATGCACTTAAGGGGCGAGAGCATGAATAAAAACATAATAGTAAGCGAACTCACCGAGTTTCGTCGCTTAAGTTGGCTGATATTGAGGCAAACTAGCTCCACCTAATTTTTGATTTTGGTCCCAACATTTCTGAATATTCGTATACAAAAATAACTAGCGCTTATTTGTAATGTTAAAGTTTCTCAGTGCAGGAGCTAACGTCATCATATTGATGTAAACCAAACCCATTTAACGATACCATCCACAAATGTGAAAATAATGACACTAGCCTACCGCATCATAACAGACGGTAAGCAACCTAACATCTGAAAATTGATGTGTTTTATTGATTGCGGTACAGATTGGTACATTTTATAAATTTTATAACATGTTGACAAAGCAAAAATTATTTGAAACAGGAAACAATAAGGCGAAACAATTATGTCTGAGGAGTGTATCACTTACCAGGACAGCAAAATGGTACCAGGACAACAAAATCTAACATCGTAATAGCCATTTTACCACGAGCGCACACACAAAGAAGTTTGAATCAAGGCAACAATGATCGTGAACTTCAATTGCTGTAATGAGAATTAATTTCATGTAAACCTGAACCCGTGAACCTTAACGGCTGAATCAAAGCCCTTCGGCAGCAGTGATAAAATAACTGTTCGTTGCATGCATTAGCCTAAATTTAAAGCTGCACTTCTCACACTATACTGCAAGCGGAGCTTGCCAAAAGCAAGTGTAGCTTGCCATCTTCTTATTCCAGATCGCATGTCCAGATTGATCCTAGACGAAAAATAATTTTTGAACTGGGATATTTTCACTGTGAAATGCCTTGCATTCGACGAATTGCTCATGCAACGATATATCAAGCTTTATTGTTTGGTATCGTCAATTGATATCGTTTATCCACAAACTCAGCCGACCATCTTTCAAAATTATGTCAATAAAGTGTTTATTAATGGTGTGAAAACGTTGAGACCATTGCCATCTCTCCTCATAGTCCCTCAAAGGGAAACAATGTGTCAGATTGCTGAACGAGATATTTGGAGGAAAGCTAGCGTTGTCAAGAGAATTGTAACCCTGTGCGGGGATGGGGCACGTCAAAACCCTGATTTGATGGTTTTGATGGTTCAGGCCACCCCACCTATTGACGCAAATTGAAAATAAAATCAACACGACTATACAGTACTTATCTTATTGGTACTTTTTTCATCCCGGCAACCCGGGGCCACTACGCTGTGACTGAGGTTGGCACTAATGACCTAGCTGTCGACGCGCCATTGAACCTCAGTTCTGCGGTCCCCCCCCCCTTCTTCTCCTATGTTAGAACTGGTTTTCCTGTTGCTCCTACTAGAAGTCATGAATATGAATGAACCTGTAAAAATTAGTACTGCCATAAGTTTCGTCCTAATAAACCATCATCTGACAAAAAATAAACACTAACCAAATTGAAAATGAGGATTGGGTAAAGGTGGGGTTGGGTAAGGATTTAAAATGTTAACATGCGTTTGTTGGAGAAAATTATGGGCTTATTACGGAAGGTTCGAGAAAGTGGGTCGAGATGGGAGAAAGATCGTGTGTGACTAGTTACCGATTAGATTTTCTTTCTACGTGGAACATATAGATTTTATACCTTTAATATAAAACGACAATAGTTGATTGGGGGGGGGGGGGAATTGATGGTTAATGGCGCGTCGACAACTTGGTCATTAGCGCCAACCTCAGTCACAGTGCAGTGGTCCGGGTTGCCACTGCACCACACATTACAGAGATGTTATTCAAACCCCTAATCTAAATCTTGTCATACATCTGTACCTCCTGCAAAAATTGAAAAACACCCGACAGGAGGACAGACTTATCGCCCAACTGACGCGCAATGTGATGCGGAAGATGGAAAAGACGACGAACACCATCAAGATGGCGACAATCAAACCATACAGCCAAACCATACAACTTCTTCCTTCGGCAGAAGTTTGACTGAAATAGTGGAATGTAAACTCAGGTCAGTGTTATTTTTTTTTTTTTGAAATCGACGTAATGCTTAAGACGAAGGAATGCAG
>JAHWFP010092044.1:0-27362 GCA_023313725.1 Lithobius niger | reverse complement strand
TTCTGCTTGTTGTTATACAGTACAATGTATTCACTTGTGCTGCAATTTATAAGACATATCATAACACAACCTTCAGTACATTGGTGGACTCATTCTGTAGAACAAGCAAGTCTCATATTTCCCCACGAGAAGATATGTCTGTGACAACTAGTCTCAACTTAGGACACTTAAAGAATAAAGCAGAATAAGGCTTGCCAGAGTCCTACACAAGTGTTCCTGGTACGACTATGTTCATGTGATGTACCGTTACCAATGGTAAATTACACCATCAAAGAAAAAAAAAAGCATTGATGCACCCGTGGAAATGATGGACTGGTCAGAATCCACCAATAGACCACGACGATGAAGTGCTAGCTTGGGTAGCAATCCATTTCCGTCAAAACATCCATGAAGGTTACGTCAATTCTGTTCCTACTTCTGCGATATGATATGAATTCCCAAGCCATAGTTCGTTCGCTATGCTGTAAACATTATAATATGTTTCCTAAGAAGATTAATGCATCACAGATACCCTTTTTAAGACCGATTAACCATCACAATGCTGCACTTAGAAAATGGGGTAATTTCAATCTACCATGAAACAAAACTTGTTAAGGATTTACACCAAGCTTTTCGGCCATGTGAAGTCGTGATGTTAATGCCAAACTCTTTTGCTGAGCTAATCCCACCAAGGAATAGTTCGAAGGTTAAATGAAATATATGAAAATTGCTTACTTCGCAATTTCAGTCTTAGTCGGTGTGATTAGCTTGGCGAAAAAGGTTGGCGTTTGATATCATGACTTCAGACGGCCGAAAAGCTTGGCGGAAATCCTTAACAAGTTTTGTTTTGGGGTAGATATCATATATTTTTGGTCCAAATTGATGAAATCTTTTTTTTTTTCTTAGCAATTATGATATGGAAATACCAATCTAGTTTTCTGGTCCATTTCATTTTCTTTTTTTTTTTGGTGGCTTTCGTTAGAGTTTGAAGACAGAGTAATCTTAGCACTTATGAAATGGAAACACCAGTTTAGTTTTCTGGTCCATTTCAATCGTTTTTTGATTTTTGTTAGATTTTTGAGGACAGCAGTCACTTTTTTCATTTCACTAGCATTTTTACTAGGAAACAGGCTTTGGGCCTATTGTAGGCGGAGCGGAGAAAAATTTATTTTAAATTTGTATTTCCTCTCATTATAATGGCTTTGCAATGTTTGCTAATGGTCCTTAAAAAGCTGGGGGCAATATTCATTCGGCTACAGTTGAGCTGAAGCTTTTTGCTGGTGTTTTTTTACATTTTAGCTAGGCTACGTTTCATATTAATTTTAAGATACTTTCGTTTGCACCCATATTTAGTATCCGTTTCGTTATTTGCAGCCTCTTTGCGCCGTCGCCGCCGTTGTAAAATACAACGTTAGCCACCTTGGTTAAGTTGGCAAAGAACGTGCCGCCGTGGTTAAGCTGGTAAAGAATGTGCCACCGTCAATAATGCTTACATTGTTTATATTTATTGCAGAGTATCTTTCCTAGATTTAAAATATTAACAATAAAGCATTTAATTGCAAGCTAAACAATCACCAGTAACGATAGTACTTCACAACAATCAAAAGATTCGAAACATCCGCGGCTCTCTACGCTGCCTTCTACGACAATGTTGAAGCGCACACCTCTGGCACGTACTGCAACGCCAAACGCGAATTTTTTTTTTTAATTGGAATTATTACGATTGTTGATTAGCCGGTGTTAGCTTGGCTGTGAAGATAAAATTTAAATCATTTTAAATCCTAATTTTAAGCCTAATTGTTAGTCCCGTTTTAGTTTCGTAAGCAACAACAGCAGAGAAATTAGGCCTATTGGGTTCGATGTTAGGCCTATCTATTCTGGCAACATGGGATGGAGAGTAGTTTCCATAGCAATTTAGAAATCTTGAAATTACAATACGAAGCCAAATTATTGTTCTGTGATGTGATATAAATACGTAGTCTGCTGTGTACTTTCGTATTATATGAACGGTTACCTCCTGCAGCGGCGATTTGATGTTTCAAATTTGAGATTCCCGTTGATAGCGTCAACACCACTTTGGTTGCCATGTTGGCTGAATTTCTGCAAGCATTCTTTTTTACATGAAACGAATGTGAGTCGTTAACGAATCCTTCTGGTTTTTTTCCCATTTGCTTGTCTTCCTCTAGTGGTTAAAGTGTTATGATCAAATGTTATTATTTCGTTGAGTTATGTCAAAAAAGATTGTTAGCTGAAAAGAAGCTACGATGATTTATTTTAGCTTTTTTTTTAAAGTTCACTTGATTACCAACAGCACAGTGTATGCTTCGTCGGAATTCCTTCACTATTCACTATTCCAAGTTTACAATGGTGAGTATTAGAAATAAATTCGAAAATTTGTTATTTCTCCCGTAATAATTGTTCGATTTACGTCAAATTTTGGCTCAGCAATACTGTTTGGGGTATCAAGCGTTGTACCAAATTTCATTCTAATCCGATCTTTCGTTTGGGCTCCACCCAGACTAAAAATGTGCAACCAACAGACCAACGGACCAACCAACCAACATTTTGCAATTTGGTGTCCGTTATAGGCTACGCTTCGCTCGCTTCGCTCGCTTCGCTCGCTCGCTCCGCCAATTAGTTTTGCAGTATCTTCTTGCAAAGGCACGAATTTATTTAATTGTCAGTTTGGCATCGTTGCTTAAAAACAATGTTTAAAATAATGTAAAACAATCAATTTGGTCATTTAGAGGATCCTAACCCCTGAACCACTTGACCAATTAGAAGACGTCATATGAAAAGGGCACTTCAGTAGAGGCAAAGTACTAGTACCATTGTATTCTATTGTTCTCGAAGCCAGGGCTACCCAAACAGACCTACTACAATACCGGGTCTGCCTTCAACGAAAACCTTTTCGAAGTAGACGATACCTACCTACAAAGGGCTGTAGTCATCATGAATGAAAAATTTTATTTTTTTTTTACCGGTCGATCGTACTGCCCCCACACAGAGGCAGTCTGAAGCGTTTATTCGTCTTCGGAAGCTTTCCCCATGAGTTTATCGATGCTCGCAAAATGTTTTTAGAGTTAAAAAATCTCAATTCATTCGACATTCAACATTGATTTAGACATTCCAGCCGTAATACAGTCATTTTAACCTGAAACTTCCAGGTACGATTAACTGCAGGATATTCTAAAAAATAAATGTTGCACAAGTCAAATGAAGCGTGAAATAAACCTAACATACAATAGCTTGGATTTTCAGAAACACAAAATTGGCCATGACATTTCAGGCATTGAAAACTACATTCACATCCAGGAAAGCAAAGCAATTAGATTTATTTCAAACTGAGCTAAATGAGTTTCCCCACATATGTCATTTCACGTGAAGAACACATGCTTCCGCCGTGTTTTTAGGCCCACTTGCGGCAATCATACATCAATAATGCATCCTTTTCCTGCATACAAAAGTACCTGTATTTCCCGACTGCAGCTGTTGCAGCACCGTTAAAATAGAGGTAAGTTTCGGTCCGGAATAATTTTGTGTGAATTGATACTTTGAACCAATGCCCACGGCATGTTGAAGTCACAATTTGCACTATTTTGTTCCCGACCAAACTTATCTCCCATTAACGAGCTCCGACTTCTCTAGACTAGGTACGTTTAGGATGGTTTAAAGGTTTTTTTCAGTCTGAAAAATACGACAAACATTTTCCGGCCCTTGTATACTTAATTTTTTTATTTTTAATCCACGATTCGTTTAGAATTGTGTATTTTCCTTTAAAATAGATTTTAAAAGCTCCCGCAGTTGTCAACTAGTAAGTAGCCTCATGAGGCTAAGTCAAATTTTGGAGCGGTTACCCCAAAAAAGCACCGCCACGCCGGTGTTTTAGTACGGGATCCTATCTGATGTTTCGCACTGTTGCTGATTTTGGAAACGTAATTGGGAACTGCTTTCCAGACAGGTATATATTTCGCGGATATTTCCACTGAACGAAATCTTTCTGAGGGGTACTTGAGTATAAGCTAAGCTAGTGGCTAGTCAGAAAGTTGACGATGCAAACGACCTCATCCAAATCATTTACCGAAAGGTAATTTCCTAGTCGAGGTGTAAAATTGACGTTTTGGTACTGTCAGATTCTCGTTCAGTGGTAGAGAGGTGCATGTCGTCTAAATGTAAAGCTCGTCAGCTCCTCGTTCAAATGTTAATGAGAGAGCTGCGCATGTCAGCTCCTCGGCTCAAGTTTTAATGTAAAAAGTTAGGGGAGAGGTGCATGTCGTCTAAATGTAAAGCTCGTCAGCACTTCGTTCAAATATTAATGTAAAATGTTGATGTCAAATTAATATGTTGATGTCAAAAAAAAATAGTGTATTGTTATTTTTGTGGTGTCCCCCCCCCCCCCCCCCCCCCCCCCCCGGAAAATTACGTTGTATTTTTAATAAGCGTTTTCCATAATCTACAATTTCGGAACTGGGTCAAATTAAGAAAGCCTTTGACTTGCTAGAGGTCAAAGCCTTTTTTAGTTCGATACCAGTTCAGATTTGTAGATAAACACATGCGTAAAGGTGAATTGGTCTGACACTTCGAAACTGCGTTATTCTAGCCGATGACAAAATTCGAATGATCGGGCCAAGGGTCTAACCGATATGCATGTGGTGGAAACACTTGCCCAGGAACCGCGTTTTGTCAGGTTGGCAGCCAACCTGACACGTTTTTTTTTAGTGTTAGAGGAGGCTTCGTAACTAGTGGCTAAGCATGCAGACGACATTGTTTTGTTTAGGAAACAATGTGGGGGTGAGAAATCGCCCCCCACGTTTAAAACCAACTGTCGAATCCATCTTGCGGTTCGGCAGTTGGTTTTATAAAGCGTTATCATGAATGACCTTGACCTAATTAAAGCACTTTGAAAAATTAACCAGCTCCTGCAACAACATTATTTTACAGCAACCAGCAAGATCATTACAGTGAATAACAAGTCGTACAGATACTTTTTCCCTGATTTGAAATAAGATAAAAATTTATAGACTAAAAATCCAATCTTGAAATTAGCTTTCTCCATAGCCCCCCCCCAACAGCAAAATGAAATACACTTGGACGAATAAAGAAACCACACCACAGTACCATTAACAAATTTGCGATATCATTTACAGATTTTAATACTGGATCAAATTCTATGTCAGTCTTCAGCTCGTGTCAACTTTACAACAAATATTCAGTGCTCCTTGAGGCCTCATGAATCATAGGTCCAAAAAAAAGTACTTGTTTTACGGGAGTTTATCACCCAAAAACAACATGCGGGCAGCTTTTATTTTTATTTTTTTATACCAAAATCTAGCTTGCACAGGTGAGAAAAAACAATTGTGCTAGATTGACATTAAATTTTGTCTAGGTCTACATTTTTTTTTCTGAATGGCTCTTTTAAGAAACTTGGAACTTTACGCAATGGATAGATATTTCTGTTTATTGTTCGTAGATCTTGTGCACCCTGTTTGTTTTAAAAGGGAATAAAAAAATTAACGCGCACGATTTTTGGAGATGCGGGCGCTCCTGTAAAACAAGATTTTTTTTTACTTGCCATATCCCAAGAAAATACGAAACTTCATAAAAGACAAAAAAAAATAATACATTCTAACAAGCAAGCGAGAAGTTTCTGGTTTATATCACTGAAAATACCACTGGCTCCATCTATTGAGAGAATTGTAATACACTTAACTAACTGAATGTTGTGAGCCACTGAACATAGAGCGCCATCTATTGGAATCAAATCAAACGAAAAATTAAAAAGGGCTGAATATGCATCCAACTCAGGTAGACACTTTTTACCAAGTGCTGAATCAAAAGTAAATAAACCTCCTACACACAGACAGTGTTAGTGTCTTTTCTGGTTCAGTTTTCTACGTCGCTTTCGACGTCCTGTTTTTGGTGGATGTTTTCACGAATCTCAGTAAGACTTTTCAACAATTCCGTCCATTCAATATAGTCCAGTTGGACTAAGGTCTGAGGCATTTTCCTGTCGTTATAAAAGTACAATACTAACAGAGTCTTATGTCCGTTGTGTTTGATACGTATTCTTTTTGCATCTCCGACTTGGAAGGCATTTAATTTCGAATCCAGAGCGGTTTCTAAAAGAGCGTTAAATTGCTGCATCTGAACAGCTTTAGTGGCGTCGCTGATAAACAGCTCCATTAGTGTTTGAAAGTGATGCACGGTGACAAGGAGAGCATCTTCGTTGTTGTCATCTGACAAGATGCTTGACTTCCACTGGTGGTGAATCGATGCATTTATCTGTTCACTCTGATTGTAAATATTGGCAAACTCGAGTTCAGAGTGGTTTGAGCAGAACTACATTTCAAAGTTATAATTTCTTCATCGGAGTCGGAATTAACGATCAAATTTGCCATGCGGCTTAAAGCATAAACTGCGGGTTTGGCCATTGTCTCCTTTATAGATAAAATAAAATAAAAGTAATGATGGGTGCGTTTTGATTTCCTTCAGTCGTCCACTTTGCAATGGATTTCTAGCAGGAGATGCCCGACCGGTGCCACATTTTTGTTTGCTGCGGTCAATATCTGCCCCGTTTGAATTTCTAAAGGCGTTGCCTCGTAGCTTGCTACGCTGGCTGTTTCCCCCGCCTGTTTGAGTATGGAAACAGGTACTTTCCCAGTTCTAGACAAAGATACTTTAAAAGCGTTATTTATCCTAGCCGCAACAAGAATGGCTTTGACTATTCGACCTGGTTGACTTACTACGTAGTGTTGCAAACCGTTGTCGGCCAGCCATTTCACGTTATCCCTAGTTTCTAGATTGCTTCGAAACGAGTATATGCGTCTGTAGGGTTGAATTCTGAGCTTCTTATCAACTAGATGATCGACGTACCTCTTTGTGGATGCGTAGCTGTCGTTTGTGAGGTTATTTAAATTCGTAAATTTTTTTCCATTAAGGCTCAGATTCCCGTCCCAATCTAAACTCAGTCCTAGGTCCGTTTTCAGGTATCCAAGAGTTAGGGCGCCAGTGTCGTTTGCCGGAGGTCCTACATTTTAATTTTTTTTTAATTTTTTGCGTCGAATGGCAGATTGGGTCCGGCTCGACTCAAGAAATTATCCACCGCAACGATGGAGGGTGACGGACGAGGAGAGGCAAACTTGGGACGCTTGACATTTCCAAATTTATCGACTTTCATTACTTCTTTTTCAGCGTGTGAATAACTTGAAAAAATTCTCTCCTCTCGACAATCCTCGTAGTACGAATAAACAATACTGACCGCACAGAACCTCGTGTGCTTCATGAACTCTCACGTGATTCGTTGTAGGTTTGCCGAGATATCTCTGGACTTCTAAGGGTGCACTCAAACCGAACGAATCGAAGAAATATGAACAAGATGGGTTTTTACTGTAATACGCAACCCAATGAGTACCTTCTCCTCCGCTTGAGTCTTGCTAATTAACTATTCCACACTCTCCATTCGCCCATCGTCGTTGTGGAAGCAAGTCTTTAGTAAATGTGACTCTGAAATTGGTAATCCCGAGTTTCTTAGCGTATCTGTTCAAATCTACATTTGTCATGGGTCTGTTTAAGGAAACCTTGGCTTCCAGAGGAAAGAAGCCAGAGCTTCCATCGCTGCATTGTGTCTCTTAAGCTCTTGTAACTGTCTAGAATTATTCTTTGCAGCATTGACGCTTCTTGCGATAGCTGCAGCACCTGCGGCGGATGATCCCAGCGCTGCCAACGCCGGAAAAAAGTAAGGAAGGCAGAATTCCTCCCTTCTTCAGTTGTGTACGAGAAAGTTTCTAATGTAAACCTTACCCGGTCTTGCGTGCCTATGAATTCTGCCGAGTTGAGCTTGAGTGACTGGTAATTTCGAGGTGCCTCTGTTCAACTGAGAGTTTCTAAGCCGAAGTTGTACCGTTTTTCCTTTCTTGATCTGCTGTAACATGCGTTACTTTTGGTTAGCACTCAAAGCCACTACGGTGGTTGTATACATGACTCGAGTTTAAGAAAAAAAAATAGATTCCATTAAGTCACACAGCAACTTCAACGTCATTTCGGTCTAATCTTAAGTGCATTATGCGATCGCTTATGCTTAGAGCCCATGCTTTCGTATTTGCCGGTACCTGAGCTCCAAATCTCATTTTTATCTGTACGTCAATTACAGCCGACTTCAGCCGCTCGTTTTGTTTGCTTACATCGATCACAATAAAAGGAAAATTCTTGCTAAATGTGGATAATTCGAACGCGGGCCCAGCCGACAGCAATCCTCTCCATAGTACTGTCGTCTGAAGTTAACAATCATCTGATAGACGTGAGAAATGTCGCCTTGGCTAAAATTTGAATTTTGATCTAAAAAAGGATAACGTTCCAAATTTAAAGTCACGTGAACGTTGTTGAAACTACAGTGGTCAAAGACAGCAGGGTATTTTTTTTTGGTCGTTCTCTCTGTCTGTTTGAAAACCCACGATGATCCAACGAGATCGTTCCGTAGCGCTTGTACTAAGAAGACGCCAAGCGACCGTTGTTGATGTAAGCAGATACAATTGATCGGAATGCCAATGTCTAAAGGCCAACGGCACGCTCAGAATCGATCAACTTGTACAACTTATTTTTCTCTACGTCAGAGGGAGTTACGTGAGGAAGAAACCAGCTCACATGCTCTAGAACTATCTTATCGGCACCGACCCCCGTGTCTCTAAATATGGCGTTGTTATCCGCAGATTGCCTCAAAATGAGTGTTTGACGAATGCTATATAAAATCTTGGTATAATCTTCCATGAAACCGAGGAGGTGAGATAAGGTTAGACAAGGTTCGAAGTTAGCGGGACTGAGGAATTGACGTCTTCTCGATCGGTAGGTTTCGTTTCCCTTTACAGATAATGTGGACTGTGGCGGATCGTAGGGCGGTGGATCATTGGCAGTTACTTTCAGTTTAATAAATTTGAGCGGCATAAATTTAAGTAGTTATTAGTTTTTCTTCTTTCGCAAGTGTAACCTCATATTCAAAGTTTCCCCTCGAAGGTTAAGCGGTCTATCGGCTTGATCTGTCAGCCCCACGCGCATAGAGTGAATAATATTTTTCGTAACAGGTAGGTACACCAAATTGTGCGGGGACTGAACAATCTTGTAGGCGGGAGGGACAGTAGGAAAGAACGAATAAAAGATCGGTTGCAATGATCCGTTCATATAAGAACCCGAAACCAAGTCGCAATGTACCAGTATGCTATTTACCTTTATTATGTTGACAGTGTTTGGTCCGATGTATTCCCCAAATTCGTAAGTCTTAGCTTCGAAACCGGAAATCTTTCCGATACTGGACGGTTCAGAAAAATCAACCTTATATCTCCTGTCAGTAATAGTTAGTTCGCACTTTAGAGTGTTTACGTTGACATTTAATAGAACGTAGGAAACGTTATTAGTCTCGTCCCAATGCTTGCTCTTTCTGAATTTTCTGTAAATGATGTTTACAATTTCTTCTAATTCATAACAACCTTCTGAGACGACGATTTTAACCCAGGTGTTACCGCCGTCCGTTCTGTAAGTTAAAGAGTCGGTCACGTTCTCTATAACGTTAGGAATGGAGTTGTAAGTTTCCAGATTGACTAGAGCCAATTCGTGAGCGCCTTCCAATATCAACGGGGAAGGAAAACTGGTCACAAAGTCAGTTTTTTTCAGAGGAAAGTATGATCAACATATTTTTAGTTTAATACATTAGTTAACATCTACCGAATTCACCGATCAGTTTTGGTACTCTCCATCGGACAGCAATGCCTTGCTCCTCATTTCTGTGAAAATGTGCACGAATCCTTCGTCCAGAAAATTATTGCCAGCCTCTGTAGAGGCTCTGAGGAGCTTCAGTCTTTCACACAAGTCATTCGGATCTCTATAGAACCGGTATCCTTTCCCTACAACCTCGGCAGGTCTGCCCCAAACAGGTTTTATAAAAGTCGTGTACTGGGATATCTTCGTTATTGGAACAAAAGGTAGCTACGCCCGGACATATTTCCAAGAAAGCTCTCCTGAGATGGAAATATTTGTTTTGAAATAAAGACTTGGAGTACACGCACAGGCTATCATAATTCAAGCAACCTGGATTGCAAATGAAATTTATAACTAAATTGGTCTTTCCACAACTGGCAGGGCCGCAAATGGTGCACCTTATGTCCTCTGGAAAATTCAGTAAATTACTAGTCGATGGTCGCTTATTGACATCGGCTATGTCATAATTTAACACTTTCATCTTTCAGCTGCTTTAAGAAAAACAATGGTATTTTGATAAATTCTCTGCAAGACTAGTATCTAAAATACCATTTCATTCTCGTTTTATAAATAAACAGAGATGTACTGCCTCAAATGCAGAAGAGTTACAGCCAGTAAAAATGTCAGGCACGTTGTGACTAAGAATTATCGACAAGTGCTGAAGGGTGAGTGTAAGTGTGCGGCATGAGGAAAGCACAGTTTCAGAAGAGCAGAGGCTCTGGATTGTTGAACAGCGCGATAGACAAGTTGCTGGTGGAACTTCACATTCCGGGATACAACTATTGCGGTCCGGGAACAAAACTGAACAAGAGACTACACAGAGGCGACGCTGCCATCATTTCTCTGGATGAGGCCTGCAAACAGCACGACATCAAATACTCTGCCAAACCAGACTTGGAACGAAGGCATGAAGCTGATAGAAAGTTGGCCTCTGATGCAGTAAAAGTAGCAAAATCTAGCAAAACTGGTCTGAAAGAGAAGTTGGCAGTAGCTGCCGTAGCCGCAGCTATGAAAACCAAAGTAAAGTTGGGAATGGGAATTAAAAAAAAGATCAAATGGAAACTTTAGTGGAGGAGCTGCACAAGCCAGTTAGGCGAAACTTTCTGAGAAGGCGCATTATTAGCTACGGGATAGGTGATTTAGTTCAAGCGGACCTGGTGGAGATGATACCTTACGCGGAACAAAGCGAAAATTACAAATACTTGCTGACAGCCATCGATGTATTCTCAAAATACGCTTGGGCCGTCACTGGGAAATCGAAGAACGCTGCGGATGTTACTGGCGCTTTTAACGAGATATTAAACACGATGTCTAATCCACTTAAAAATCTACAAAGCGACGAAGGCAAGGAATACTATAATAAAGATTTCGCAGCACTAATGAAACGCCACAAAATAAACCACTATTCGACCAAGTCAGAACTCAAGGCGAGCGTGGTAGAACGCCTAAATCGCACATTGAAGTCAAACATGTGGAAACGGTTCACTCTGCGAGGTAACCATAAGTGGATAGACATTATAGATGAAATTGTCAAAGATTACAACGACAGAGTTCATTCTGCCATTAAATACAACCATCCGAAGAAACTAAACGCGATGAACCGGAGATCAGAAACATATTGCTGAAAAAGAGCCCTTCCAAAAAGAAGAAGAATAGTTTCAAAGTCGGAGATTTAGTAAGAGTGACAACGGCAAAATCTGTATTCGACGAGGGATATTTGTAAAACTTTACCAACGAACTGTTCGAGGTGAGTGAAGTCAGAAAAACTCGACCGACTTACTGCAGGTTGGTCGACCAACTGGGTAGTAAAATCGAAGGCACTTTTTACGAGCAAGAGTTGCAGAAAACTAACGTGCCGGATCTGTTTTTAGTCGAGGAGATTATGAAGACTAAAAAAGTCGGAGGGAAAACTCGTTACCTCATCAGGCGGAAAGGCTACAACGAGCGCTTCGAAAGTTGGCTCGACGAAAAGCCAGCTGTTCTAGGAAAATAACAACAATACCAAATCTTTCCTCTTTTTACTTATATTATTAAACTGAGACCAGGACGTTGAAATTATTACTGTTCATGTTTTTTATATTATCAAACAGAATCATTCAGTTGGAGCGATGGAAAAAACAAACTTTACCTGCATTTACTGCGCTCAAACGTATCCTACCCGAGAAAGATCGATACAACACCTTCTAGAGACACACAAGAATAGTTACCCACCCGAGTGCGATTGCTTCGAGAGGGTGTTGGGCTGTAAAGTCGATCCCATCCTCTGTGAGCAAGGACTCGAACACAGAAAGTACACGGAAGATGTGCAGGCTGTAGACCCGTTGTACCTTTTAATGTTGATGCGAAGAGGTATAGAAGCTCTACTGTACGAATGTCTCCGGCAATTGGTGACTTGCAGAGCTCAAAGTGGATTAGGAGTGAGTTTCGTTCGAAATGGCCAAGAAATACCAACTGGATTTCAGTCCCGCTACTCCCCAATCTATAATCCATTAGTTATTCCCAAGTTACTGGACGCAGCTTATGCTAAAATCCAACTTTCCATCGACGAATTCGCCGAAAGAGGGAGTGGTTGGGTGACAAATTGCTCCTACGAACTCACAATCCGAATAGCAAAAATCGACCCGCTCAAACCGGTATCTTACATTCCTCTGCCAGCAAAATTAAAAAAGATGTAGAAGTGTGTAGTCAATGTTCAAAATTTCACAGACCACAAGTGCTTCTTGTATTCAATTCTGGCTGCCAAACACAAATTAAGCATGGTGAATCCGAAAAAATACGAAGTATATGTGAGAACGGTAGATTGTTCGATGCTGGACTTTCCAACACGGCTGGATCACATTGATGCATTAGAGATGGCCAACAATCATTTATCATAACTGCATCTACTGCAAAAAGCCATTCGGTTCAAAAGACGACAAAGTCCGGGATCACTGCCATGTTACCGTCCAGTACAGAGGAGCTTCTCACTCGAGTTGTAATCTGAATCTCCGAGAGCGCCCGTGGTATTTCACTGCCTCGAAGATTACGATATGCATCTACTGGTAAGAGCGGTGCACAAGTTTCCGAAAAAAGTAGAAGTTCTCACGAGAAATACGGAGAGGTTCATGAGCATGACCATCACCGTTGAAACGGGATGAGATGAAAAGAAAAAAAAGAAAAGGTACATTCGGCTTAAGTTCGTAGACAGCTATAATTTTCTCTCCTCTTCGCTAAAAACTCTGGCGGAGAGACATAAACGAGATTACGAGTTTAGGACGGTGAAGCTGTTCTTGAAAGCTGGTGGGAAGGACAAATGGTTCCTTCCCAACGTTCAGGAAGAGACTGCTGTGGATCTGTTAACCCGTAAGGGTTACTACCCATACGAACACGTTTCCAACATGAGTGTGTTCGAAGAGCAGTCTTTACCACCAAAAGAAGACTTTTATTCCAAACTCAAAGAAGAAGGCCTAACTGACGAACAATACGATCACGCCAAAAAGATTTGGAGTATGCTGAAAATCAAAAAGTTTTCCTCTTACCACGAAATGTATCAGCTAACCGACTGTCTGCTTTTGGCAGACATTTTCGAAGAATTCCGCAGAATCTGCTTGCGAGACCATGACATAGATCCGTGCTATTACGTCTCCACTCCAGGGTTTAGCTGGGCCGCAGCTTTAAAGATGACCAAGGCCGAACTGGAACTATACGCTAGCAAACATAACTTCATCTTGTCGGGAATACGGGGTGGAGTTAGCTTCATTAGTCGAAGGTTCGCGAAAGCCAACAACCCTTACATTCCCGAAACGTATGATTCAACAAAACCTAACAAGTACGTCATCGGTTGGGACCTCAATATCGCTTACGGCTGGGCAATGAGCCAGCTGCTGCCTTACAACGGCTTTAGCTATTTGACTAAAGATGAGATTCGAGCTTTTGACGTGACTAAGATAGCAGACACGTCGTCGGTAGGATACATTCTGGAAGTAGATTTGGACTACCCATACAAACTTCACGAGCTCCACAACGACTACCTGCTTGCTCCTGAAAAATTTGAAATAAGAGAAGAATTAGTTTCAGACTATTCAAAATCTTCGTTGCGAGGAAAACCAGTGAAATCTGTCGTGAAGCTAGTGGCCAACCTACTGAGGAAGATGCGTTACGTAATTCACTACCGTAACCTAAAATTCTACCTCGAATACGGCTTGGTCCTTCGTCAAATCAGAAGGGTGCTGAGTTTCAATCAGAAGCCCTGTTGAAACAATATATAGATTTTCATACGGCAAAACGAAAGAAATCGAAAGAAGAGAATTTCACAAGTTGTGTCCTAATTCGGTGTTTGGGAAGACGATTGAACAGAAACAGAAAAGACTGAAAGTCAAGCTATGCATCGACAGCAAGCGAGCTATCAAATATTCCACCCAACCCAACGCAGATTCGTTTCGAATATTGCACGAAAACCTGGTTCAGGTCAACTCGCAAGTACGCAAGGTGACGTGCGATCTTCCCACCTACTCGGGGTTCGCCACACTAGAGTTGTCCAAACTCCTTCTCTACGAATTTCACTACCGATACATACGTCCCCAATATGGAGATCAAGCAAGACTGCTGTTCACAGACACGGACTCGCTGTGCTATTGCATCGAAACCAAAGACGTGTACGCGGACATGGCTAAAAACATGAGTAGATTCGACACTAGCAACTACGATCCTCAACACCCACTGTTCTGCAACGTCAACAAGCAAGTGTTGGGAAAGATGAAAGATGCCACGAAAGGAGTACCGTTAAAAGAGTTTGTGGGGTTGAGTAGCAAGATTTATTCGCTCGTGACCTCCCAAAGCGAAACGAAAAAAGCAAAGGGAATTTCCAAGAGATTCGTGGAGAATCACTTAAGCCACGAAGATTATAGGGCGACTCTCCATTCGAATCAGGAACAAAGAGGGAGTTGGTACAAGATCGCCAGTAACAGCCATCACCAGCTGGCCACGACCGTTGTGAATAAATCCCTACTGTCGGCCTACGACGACAAGAGATTCCTCGTAAACGAAGTAGAAACTTTTGCAATCGGACATCGTGGCATCAATTATATTTCTTACCATGAGGATGATGACTACGATGGAAGTCGTAGTCATCATAATTTGATCATGGAGTCTTTAGACGATGATAATGACAGAGTATGGACAGGTATGTCCGACGGTATAATCTGCGATGAAGAGGCGGAAACTCGGTGGAACGGGGATGAAGTGGAACAGAGGCTGAAAGAAGTTGAAAATGTCGAGGTTCGAGAAGCCAAGATGAGGAAATTGCAAATGAGGGAGAGTAGGCAGTTGAAAGTGCAAAATCCAGAAGAGTGGAAGAAGAGATCCAGGGATAAACGAAGACGGTTAGGTAATGATAGGCACGCCACACTAACTCCTACCTAGAAAAAGAAAAAAACAAGCTGCGGAAAAAGACCGACGTGCGAGAATGACTGAAGAAGAGAAAACAGTGTTCAGGGAAAAAAGAAGGTTGGCTCAAAGAGAGCAAAGAGAGAAAAAGAAACGAATGGCTCGGTGATTTGTTGCTTGTAATAATGTTTGTTGAATAAAATATAAATATATTTTTTTTAAAGAACAAACTCTAAGATACATTCTTATCATGGATGCCACTAGCGGTTATTTTATGCTGAGTAAATGCCTCAATGTCACGATTGAAAGTGGACCGACTCTCGTTTTTAACAAACAGGCAGGGCTTACCACTGAGTTGAGACTCAAATCGTTGGAATGGACCTACCTATATCGACTGGGTGAAAAGATCAACAGATCTGTACTCAATCAGTAGAGGGAGAAATTGCAGTCCAAGGACGAAGAAGAAAATAGGTTCGCCTGGAAAGTTTGGGAAAGCATGGACGAGGGTCTATGGAAAAGCGTTACGGATCCCACTTCGAAACAGGTCTTCGAGCCGTTCATCGAAATAGCCGGAGAAGTGTTAATCGAGCAATTGGAGCTAACTGTACACGAAAAACATATTTATGTTGGCAATAATGTTCGAACTGTCCAAACTCGACAGCAGAAACAAAATGAAATTCTTGTTGGATTTTAAAATGAAAGCGCTTCGTGTCGGAGAGGAGAAAAGAATCAGAGTACGATTTACGAATGACGACACGCTAGTGCACTTTGTGGAATACGACCCTAAAACAACGGCAGTGGTTACCTTGTTACAACTTTCGTTTACAGAATGGTCCAAGCTCTACAAACACTTTACGAGCATCGATAAACTCGTGGGGAAAGTTTCCGAAGACGAATAAACGCTTCGGACTGCCTCTGTGTGGGGGCAGTATGACCGACTGGTAAAAAAATAAATAAATTTTGTCATTCATGATGACTACAGCCCCTTGTAGGTAGGTATCGTCTACTTCGAAAAGGTTTTCTTTGAAGGCAGACCCAGTACTGTAGTAGGTCTGTTTGGGTAGTCCTGGCTTCGAGAACAATAGAATACAATGGTTTTTGTCGCCAGTCCATTGTACTAGTACTTTGCCTCTACTCACTTCTCTAAATCCATACCTGTAAAATGAGCTAAGACCCAGCTTTATCCACCGCATGGAAGAATTTATTTTACGTGATACAAAAAAGCATTAGCCAGTATCCAGTAGAACAAGAAAACGTTAAGCTGTGTCACTAACAGTGACTTTTATGTTGTCAGGCGACCAAAGTCTCACGATCAAACAAGTTTCAGCCTTTTCTGTCTCATTTTTACTTATCCTCATATCTATGAAAACAGCCAAACTACCTTTGCTGTAAAGACACAACGTATCTAGTGGAAGCAATGCTCATATCTATTTTATTTGGATAGGTGTAATCGTTTATCATCTTGGCGGGCGACACACTAGTGTGGGCCTTGATTAGGCAAATATCCACGTATTTCGCGTTGTTTTTTCAACAAGAAAAGGTAAGCTATGTCCTTAATAGTGACTTTTGTGTTGTCAGGCGACCAAAGTCTCCCGATTAAACAAGTTTCAACCTTTTCACGTTGAATAACAATCTAATATTACCTAAATCGAATTTTCCTTTCTTGAAAAAATGTTGCTACAGATAAAGCAAAATAAACTGTTTCACCAAATTGGTCAGGAAACTTGTTTTGTACTATTTTTACCCATGTAATACGAATCTGAAATGTTCAGAATCAAATATTTGCTCATAAAGGAACTAACCAGCCATCTTGAAAAAAGGCGATTACAGACCCCGTTGCAGACATGATACAAAACTACATTTAATTTTATTGTTTTCCTCTGAAGAATGCGAACCTGATTGCCTGGAATCGAATTATCCTTCAGAAAGAAGTTAGACAACATTGTTTAGCAATGGCTGCCATATTCTAAGGCATGACGGGCAAAGTATGCATTGCCGGTCCTGACAATAATGCCAAAACAAGCAGACTGTGATTTTTTCTGCGTAACCGTGCTAACAAATCAGAACTTATTAATTTGTTAGTTCAGTACAACAAGACAGAGGTTCTCTGAATGAAGATACCGTCCTAACTGTTTATAAGAGAACAGAATACACATGGAATATACTACGCAGATAGTATTGAGGGACTTGAAAACTGTAACTGCCATGAAGCAGACACGCAGGTTGTACTTCATTCTTCTAAAGCAATTACACCAGTTATTGTTGTTGCTACTAAGCCAGTATATCGTTGTTTCTTCTCTATGCTTTCTAAAACTTAAAGTTGGCAAAAACTGTTTTATGAAAACTGACAAAGGCACGTTAGCATTGGTGCAATAGGTTTCAGAAGAAGGCATTAAACCCATCAGTTTCTCATTTGTACAGTTTCCATAAGGAAGTGTACAAGGAACTGTACATAGGAAAGAGGGAGATAATGACTTGGGCGCGTACCTGGCAGACAATAACGGCACGAACGCTGAAAGTCCCTACAGAAAAAGTCCATTGGAAAAGGAGTTTTTAAATTGAAAACACCCGCCACTTAAGTTGTGTCAATAGAGATCCTGGCTTTTATCCGAAAATCTCTCAGCACCGCAGACAGACACATTTTTGACACCTGCGATTATAATGAATACTCGGAGTACTAGAGATACGGAGAGCTAATTTTATATTTCCCACCGTTTTTTTTTATAGCATATATGTATATTCATTTTATGAATAAACGTATTACATGTTGTTGGTGGAACAAATAGAAATTAAAATAGGGCGTAGGTCTATTTACATTTATTTTAAATTTATGTTTATCGTAATGATTTACCATCTCTTTAATGCTTCTTAAAAGTATGGCTGCAATACTCTATCGGATAAGTTTAGTCTTTTCGAATTTATGAGTGAGACGCTCTTCACTTGCCTTTTTTATATTTGCTTTTTCTAAAGTATGCCTAAGCTACCCATCATATTTATTTTAACAGCCTTTGGTTTCCACATTTATTTTCTATTCCTTTATTTTTATCCCTATCCACACCCCATTCGAGCGACGTGGGTCATCGCCACGATCTAAAAAAAATGCGACGTTTGCAGCTGCTGTTTGGGCTCATAGAGAGACTGGCTCAGGGTGTCACTGCCAATAATTCTTCATAGGGTTTCAAAGGGTTTCAAAGCCGTCTGGCTTCAACCACGCACGTGCCCGGTGCAAGGGAAACCAGCACCTAAGTTGCAGGAAGACGTCCCACAGGCTGTTGCAGCAAACTCCATCAACACCTACACAAACCTTCAAGTTCGCCAACGGCAAATCATTGGTCCTAGACCCTTCAAATTTGGTGTGCACCCAGCTAAGGAACCCTCTCGACTCCCAAAAAGTTTCAAAGCTCTAGCTCCCATAGGAAAAAATCCCGACTTTTGACGCCCAGTGCTCGTCATTGGTTTCAAGTTCCCCAATCCTGAACTAAACGTCCTAGACACTTCAAACTCGGTGGGCGCTTAGCTGGCCATACCCCCAGGGCGTCCAAAAAATTTCAGATCCACAGCTCTAATAGAAGGAGCGCTATTAAATAAACCGGCTTTGAGTGTAGGCCTATATAGGCCTATATAGGTCTAAATACTTCGACCGTCAATAGTGGACGAACAAGACGAGCTACGACCCTGGGGATTGGCTAGATCGCTTTAGGAGGACGAAATACCCCTGGCTAAAAAGTTTCATACCTAAAACACGATTGGTTTGGAGAAACAGCATACCTGTGGTTAGGTAAGGTTGGGTCAGGTTAGTGGGACAGCCATTTTTTCGAAGTGGCTGTCGCAGGATTTTTTCAAATAGCTCGGCTCACAGAGGTCTCACGGACTTGTGGTTGGGCTTAAAATGTGTGTACGGATGAGGGCTAGCCTGACACAGAGTTTCATCAAGTTTAGACGGCCAGTTTTTGAGCCGCGGCACTTTAACTGATTTTTCGTACCTTCCGTAATGCTACGAAAAGTGCCTTTGGGGTCACCAGCACGACAGGGTTGGGGCCAGCTCGCCCATCTTCTAAGGCCGTCCATCTCGCATCGTCCCCCGGGAGCATGCCACTTTTGGCGGCGATCCGACAACTTTTCATTTTTCCTGCGTTAGCAAAGCTGGTTACGCGTCTTTTGGCGTGATACCAGCGTTGCTAACGCATGTCAGGGTTTTTTTTCTCGAATAGCTCGGCTCACAGAGTTCTCACGACCTTGTGGTTAGGCTTAAAATGTGCGTACGAACGAGGGCTAACCTCTCACCAAGTTTCATCAAGTTTAGACGGCCAGTTTTTGAGCCCCGACACTGTAACTGATTTTTCGTACGTTCTGTAATGCTACAAAAAATTCCTTTGGGGTCATCAGCACGACAGGGTTTGGGCCACGACGCCCATCTTCTGAGGCCGTCCATCTAGCATCGTCCCCCGGGAGCATGCCGATTTTGGCCGTGATCCGAGCACTTTGGTATGGTTAGTGAGACAGCCATTTTTTCGAAGTGGCTGTCGTATGGTTTTTTACGAATAGCTCGGCTCACAGAGGGTCACGGACTTTTGGTTGGGCTTAAAACGTGAGTACAGACGAGGGCTAGATTGACACCGAGTGTCATCAAGTTTAGACGGCCAGTCTTTGAGCCCCGACACTTTAACTGATTTTTCATACCTTCCGTAATGCTACGAAAAGTGCCTTTGGGGTCACCAGCACGACAGGGTTGGGGCCAGTTCGCCTATCTTCTAGGGCCGTCCATCTCGCATAGTCTCCCGGGCGCTTGCTGCTTTTGGCGGCGATCCGACCACTTTTCATTTCTCCTGTGTTAGCAACGCTGGTTACGTGTCTTTTGGCGTGATATGCGCGCGGGGATGAGGGCTACCCTGACACCGAGTTTCATCAAGTTTAGACGCATAGTTTTTTGAGCCCCGCCCGTTTAACCACGTGACCCTGTCTGCGTTAGCAACGCTGTTTTCGTGTGTACGCGGGTGAATCCATCCGAGGGGCAGCTAGTGGATTTTATCGTGGTCGCAGGTTTTTTTCCGAATAGCTCGAAACCTATTCGTCCGATTTTTATGGGGTTAGGCTTGTTAGATCGGCCATGGAAAGACCTATCAACCTTCCAAAATTCAGACCTCTAGCACTTCTGGTTCATGATTTGACCTGCGTTACCAACGCTAACTGCACTGCCACAGGGTATATAGTCACAGTAGTCTCACTGTAACTCTGGCTGTACTAGCTGTAGTGGCTGTACTAGCTGGCCGATCAAAGTGCGGCTCTGTCCTGTGTCTCCCCGAGAGTGTAGGGTTGCCATCGACATGCCTTGGACGATCTTTCTTGGTGGTTCATTTGCCTCGGTTAGCAACGCTAGGTGCATTCGCGAACCTTGCGCAGCCGAACCTGTTTTTGCAACCGATCAGAGCAGGATTTGTTCAGGGCTTTGGCTACTCCATACCGCCAAACCGCACTTTGCCACAAGAATTCAGTTCAGAGAATCTCGTTTTCGTTAGTAGGAATCCCCTTCTCCTGTGTTAGCAACGCTGATGGACGGGTCCAAATCATAGGTATGGAGGGCAGCTCGGCGAGACCGAAAAGCCCCGGTACGGCAAATACATGTCGGATCTTGGGTTATTGAAGTAGATATGTGGTACGAAAGGGCTTTTGGCAGAATGAGTGCATGTTTGGACGGAGGAATGCCTGATCTTCGGCAGATGATGGGAAAAGAAGGCACCAGGTCGCATTTTAGCCGAAGGAGTGCCAGATCATCGGCAGGTGATGGGCAAGGACGGCGCCAGGTCGCATTTTAGCCGAAAGAGTGCCAGATCTTCGGCAGGTGATGGGAAAAGAAGGCGTCTGGTCGCATTTTAACGGAAGGCATGTACCTAGAGTGCCGACACGTGGAAAAGGCTCCACGCTTGGCCAAGGCATGAGGCGGCCGTGGCTTATGAGGCTGAATGCTCGCATTTTAGCCGAAGGAGTGCCAGACCTTGGGCAGATGATGGGAAAATAAGGTGCCAAGACGCATTTTAGCCAAAGGCCATGCTGCAAATGGTCTGGAGATGAGAGCCGATCACAGCCCGAAGGTAGGCTGGCAACGAAAGGCAAGAATACTTGCACGCAATGCCTCTCCTCAGTGCCGAAATAAGTGAAGTTGTATCTGCAACAAATTGCCCTTTGGTGTCGGGGGCTGAAAGCTAGCAGCTTGTGGACGTGCCCGCTATCACGCAAATGGTCTGGAGACGAGAGCCGATCACGGCTCGAAGGTAGGCTGGCAACCAAAGGCAAGAATACTTGCACGCAATGCCTCTCCTCGGTGCCGAAATAAGTGAAGTTGTATCTGCAACAAAACGCCCTTTGGTGTCGGGGCTGACAGCTAGCAACAGGTGTGTCGATGGCGTCATATGGCTTGTGGACGTGCCCGCAATCACGCAAATGGTCTGGAGACGAGAGCCGATCACGGCCCGAAGGTAGGCTGGCAACCAAAGGCGAGAATACTTTCACGCAATGCCGCTCCTCGGTGCCGCAGTTAGTGAAGTTGTATCCACAACAAAACGCCCTTTGGTGTCGGGGACTGAGAGCTAGCAACAGGTGTGTCGATGGCATCACATGGCTTGTGGACGGGCCTAGAATTTGGCTAAGTCCAAACGAACTGTTCCTGTGGGTGTCAAAGATTTTTCGGTTACCAATGCTAGGTGCACTCTCTAACCTTGCATGGCCGAGCCTGGTTTTGCAACCGATCAAAGCAGGATTTGTTCAGGGCTTTGGCTACTCCATGCTGCAAAACTGCACTTTGGCACGGATTAAAGGATCTCGTTTTCGTTAGTAGGAATCCCCTTCTTTTGCATTAGCAACGCTGATGTAGGGATCCAAATCATAGATATGGAGGGCAGCTCGGCGAGACCGAAAAGCCACGGTAAGCCAAATACATGTCGGACCTTGGGTTATTGAAGTAGATATGTGGTACGAAAGGGCTTTTGGCAGAATGAGTGTATGTTTGGCCGGAGGAAAGTCTGATCTTCGGCAGATGATTTGAAAAGAAGGCGCCAAATCGCATTTTAGCCGAAAGAGTGCCAGATCTTCGGCAGATGATGGGCAAAGAAGGTGCCAGGATGCATTTTTACCGAAGGCCATGCCACAATTGGTCTGGAGACAAGAGTCGATCACGGCCCGAAAATAGGCTGGCAACCAAAGACGTGAATGCTTGCACGCAATGCCGCTCCTCGGTGCCGAAGGTATTGAATACTTATCCGCAACAAAACCCCCCTTGGTGTCGGCTAAGTCCAAGAAGTGATGATGAAAACTTGAGCTGATTGAACAGCCAGATCAAAAGGCTTGCCGTGAGAGGGCCCGATGATTCAAAGTATGAGGGCATGAATGAAGTGAGGAAAGAGGAAAGCCCAGAGAGAAACAACTAGAACGGGTTGGTCTGCTTTGCCGGTCTTTGTGTGATGTACCCTTCGGCAGCTGCGAAACTGCTGAGCTTTGATTAGCTTGAACGGGGCTGTGCCTCTTATTTGCGCCGTCGGCTTATTTTCACATTTTGTCCGGTAGTCAGACTGACACCTTCAGACTTTCCAGCACTGATAGAGATCGGCCCCTCGTGGTTACGTGAACTTGATGTGTACTAAATGAAAGTTGGTAGAAGCGAGATGTGGTTTGAAAGCAGTAGAAGCAAGGATTGGTGATTCCTGACACGTTCAGTAAGAAGCGAGTGACTTGATGGTCCTGACACATTCAGTCTTTCCAGCACCGATAGAGATCGGCCCTTCGTGGTTACGTGATCTTCATGTGCACTAACTGAAAGCAGTCCATGTGCTTGGCGGTCTTATTTGGGTGAAACTGGGAGTCCACATTGCTTCTGCCTCGATCTTAGGTTTAAATAACGACTCTGATCAGGTCGGAACCTTACTCTTACGACCGTGGTTCTTGTGATCTGGAGCCCTAAGTAGTCCAAATGACTCGCGCTCACGAATGGAGATGGAGGAAGATTACTTCTCAACACCAAGTTTAGCCACATGCTAACAAACTATGTCAACTTCAACCATGAAGGTTCAGACCCACACTCGGTGAGAGATACAGAGCATTGAAAAGTAGGCCGAAGGAATGCCATTTTCGAACGATAATGGAGGTTCAGAACGTGGAAAACGTTGGCGGCCGAAGGAATGGGGAGAGCAGGTTGGCGTGTCCGAAACAAATGGATGTGCTATTCTTCCATGCCAAGAAAACCTGCTGAGAGTCGAGGGTTCTGTTTAGCCGTGCAGACCCGCCGAATCGCTCTGAACCACCTCGGTGTCCTAATTTAACGAGTACTGGGGTGGCAACTGTTACTGACTTGCTTTCTGCGGTCTGAGTGCTCTACGTCTTCTTCGGATGGTTCGGGGGCACAAAGGACGGGTTAGCTGCTACGATGATGGAGGGTGTTTACTTTTTCGGCTAGGGCACACGAAGTCAGCTAGCATCATCGGTCCATGTTTACGTCTTGTTCGCATGGTTCAGGCACATGACTGGAGGTGCAGGCAGGTCAGGCCAGTCGGGTACTTTAAAGGAAGGAGTCCCTGGGTTCGCCTAAATTCCATCTTCTACGTACACTTTGGTACTCGATGAATTCTCCGGAGGAAAGGCAGCATGTCTTTTTATTTATTGCTTGCTGGAACTCCCGCAACGACAGGGGGTTAATATAAATTGCGTTCTTCTCTACCACAGAGGGATAAATGCACTGTGGTGCCAATTACGGCATCGAGCAGTGCCCGCACATTGCCGATGGCATGCACTAGGGAAGGGCGGCTGTCTCGTGCAGCTGTGTACCTGACTGTGCTTCGGCACAGCGTGCCTGAACAGTAAGTCATGGGATTGAGAGAGTTCTGTAAGATGATTTGGTTCTGTGATACCGTGTGACTGCACGTACGAAATAAACTAAAGTAAGATGGGCAAGTAGAGCTTGAAAGCTGAATGGAAAGCGGGGTTCTGCCAAACTGATGAGGGCAAACCTGGAGAAAAAATTCAAAAACCACAAATGTGCTCGGTACGAGAGACACCGCCCATCCTCGTGACCGAAAAGAGCGTGACACAAAAGGACGATATTCATAATTTGCTTGAGACTTACCTGCTGCTTTGTTGATCTTGCTGCGCGATGTCGCCGGAAGGTGTTAGCACTTGGGCGCCGGAGGCATGACATTTCGGGGAATGGTAGCTGTTGACGAGCTTTAAGCTTGGAAGCAGCATTGCCGTGACCTGACTTAGGAGTCTCGGCTCTTGTGCTATAGATCCTAGGGCGGGCCTTTGATCCTTTGGCTTCGGCCTTAGAGGTTGGGTGTGTCATGCACGGACCGCCGGCGAATGCATTTAAGAGACTGGTCTTGTACTGTGGATGAGCACTGATGCCTTGTCTGGGCCTACCCTAATCTTGCTCTGTAGGTCTTTCTTTGTTTGTCCCGTGATTCTTTGGATGATTCGGGCACACTGGCTGCGTGGAGGGTACGCAAGGGTAGCATCCTAGGCATAGCTGATGAGCTTAGAAATGGTTTGGGACTGGACTCACTTGAGTAATAGTCTGGCTGCCCCTCTTGCGCTCAGAACTGGTTCGAGATGATGTTGGCTGCAGGCCTGTGAGTTTGGTGAGTCCTGCTGAAAGAGTTAGTGGCTTGGCCCTACCGTAAGCTTCCTCCGTCGGTCTTCGGACTGTGGACGGGTACGCAAGGGTAGCATGTCGGGCCGTGTTTGAGGTCGAGTAGGTGGACGATCCTAACTTGCTTGCTTTGCATGTCTCCGTCTTGGATTGGAGTGCTTGAGCGGTGGGCAAAGTGGTTGTTGCTTTTTGTTGTTCCTTGGGATGCGTTGAGTGTGGGCGAACTGGTCTGGTGATGCACTGGCAGAAAGCACTTGAACGTTAGTGGCTTGGCCCTACCGTAAGCTTGCTCTGTCGGACTTCGGGCTTTGGACAGGTACGCAAGGGTAGCATGTTGAGTGGTGTTCAAGCTGGAGTATGCAGACGATCCTTACTTGCTTGTGCCATGTGTCCGTGCCCTGGGTCGAGCCTATTAAGTGACAGGCATATCGGCGGTGGCTGGGCATTTCTGAGTCCGAGATGTGTTGGCTGTGGGTGAAAGAGACTGGTGATGTGCTTCTGAAAGAGTTTGGTCCGGCTTGGCCCTACCGTAAGCTTCCTCCGTCGGTCTTCGGGCTATGGACGGGTACGCAAGGGTAGCATGTTGAGCCGTGTTCGGGCTTGAGTAATTGGACGATCCTAACTCAATTGCCTCGTGCCTCTGTGTCTTGGATTTGGATTGTTCAGCAGCAGGCGAATCGGTTGTGGCTCTGTTCCTCGAGTCTGGGATGCGTTGGCTTCGGGCAAGAGACTGGTGAGGTGCTGCAGAAAGCACTTGGTGCGGTTTGGCCCTACCGTAAGCTTGCTCCGTTGGTCTTCGGGCTATGGACGGGTACGCAAGGGTAGCATGTTGAGCTGTGTTCGAGCTGGAGTATGCAGACGATCCTAACAATTGCCTTGTGCGTTTGCGTCTTGGGCCTGGAGTTCATGAGCTGTGGCTGAAATGCGAGACTTTGTTTTGCTTTGGATGGATGCTGTTTGAGTAGTGGAAAAACGTGCCCCTGCGTGTGGCCGATGGATTGCCGACTTGCTTTGTGGTCTGTGTGTCGCGCTCTCCTTCTCTGGAAGGTTGCGGGGTATGTGGGCTGCCGGCAATAAGGCTTGCCGTCGTGCTGCCGTAGGAGGTCGTTGGTGATTAGTTACCTGGTTGATCGTGCCAGTAGTGATACGCTAATCTCAAAGATTAAGCCATGCATGTCCAAGTTCATGCCGAATCAAGGTGAAACCACGAATGGATCAATAAATCAGTTACGGTTCCTTAGATTGCACCATCCTACTTGGATAACTGTGGTAATTCTAGAGCTAATACATGCCGACCAGCTCCGGCCTTCGGGGACGAGCGCTTTTATTAGAACAAGACCAATACGGATCCGAAAGGGTCCGTCCCCATTTGGTGACTCTGTATAACTTGGAGCCGATCGCACGGTCTTAGCACCGGTGACATCTTTCAAATGTCTGCCTTATCAACTGTCGATGTTAGGTTACGCGCCTACCATGGTTTTTACGGGTAACGGGGAATCAGGGTTCGATTCCGGAGAGGGAGACCGAGCAACGGCTACCACATCCAAGGAAGGCAGGAGGCACGCAAATTACCCACTCCCAGCATGGGGAGGTAGTTATGAGACGTATACAAGTCAGTCCTGGCTGGCCTTTCTCTTCGCTGGTGTGATACCGACCATACATACGTAAAGCTCGTAGTTAGATCTTGGCTTCGAGGCGGCTGGTCACCTTTGGTTACAATTGCCGTCCTCGTAGCCTCACGGTCAGACTGCCGTGGCAACAACTGGCACGACAGGTTGGTGACGATTGTACTTGAACAAATTAGAGTGCTCCAAGCAGGCGAGCCCACGCCCGCATAGCCAAGCATGGAATAACGGAATAGGACCTCGGTTCTATTTTGTTGGTTTTCGAACCCGAGGTAATGATTAATAGGGACAGACGGGGGATTTGTATTGCGACGCTAGAGGTGAAATTCTTCCGTCGCAAGATGAACTACTGCGAAAGCATTTGCCAAGAATGTTTTCATTAATCAAGAACAAAAGTTAGAGGATCGAAGGCGATCAGATACCGCCCTAGTTCTAACCATAAACGATGCCGACTAGCAATCCGCCAGGCTACTCCTATGACTCGGCGGGCAGCTTCCGGGAAACCAAAGTCTTTGGGTTCCGGGGAAATATGGTTGCAAAGCTGAAACTTAAAGGAATTGACAGAAGGGTACCACAAGGAGTGGAGCCTGCGGCTTAATTCGACTTAACACGGGAAAACTCACCCGGTCCAGACACTGGAACGATTGACAGATTGAGAGCTCTTTCTTGATTCAGTGGGTGGTGGTGCATGGTCATACAGCCACTGGCGTGAGTTGGCGGTTAATTCCGCACGAAACTGGCGTGACTCTCGCCTTTAAATAGACTCGGTAGTAGCCGAGGAGACTAAAGTCGACTTCTTAGAGGGATTTGTGGCGTTAAAGTCGCATGAAAGAGAGCCAGTACAGGTCTGTGATGCCCTTAGATGTCTGGGGCCGCACGCGCGCTACAGTGGACGATTCAAAGAGTTTCCTGGTCCGAGAGGACTCTGGGAAATCTTAGAATATTGTTCGTGGTTGTGATCGGGGTCTGCAATTCTTCCCGTGATCCAGGAATTCCCAGTAGGCGCGAGTCAGCATCTC
>JAHWFP010092041.1:0-11930 GCA_023313725.1 Lithobius niger | reverse complement strand
GTTATAATTTACAGTTTCGAACACACAACCGTCTTTATCATTTATATATTTTTTTCTGTGCAACACAAATTACTGTAATTTAAACCCACTCGAAAAGACTTCCCTGAACGTAGAGAATGGTTTCAAACCTCGGATTTCAATGCAGTTTGTGAAAGCAGAAAAGTACGTTGGCAGCTTATTTGTTTACATATTATTATATTTTAAGCATTAATTAATAAATAACTGAGCACAGGAAGCGTGGCACTGGACAAACTCAGTCACAAATGATCACGAAACAGAAGTGATTCTGAACAAAACAGTTGAAATTGGCAGTTTTTCATTATTTATTTATTTCAAGGAGACAGAATTTTATATATTTATGGAAACATGCTTGTGGCCTAAAGATACCACTTAAAACGAAACATTTGTTTCCTGGGCACTTTTTCACAGTTTTCACCCTTTTCTGCTGACGGATTTCCAAGCATTTTAGCACACGTTTGACTAAGCTGTTTGTAATTCATCCTGCCAGCTGCTAGAGGGCCTCGAGAAAACCGCCTTAAGCGGCTCAGAGTGGCAGATTCCCCTCCTTCTCATCATTTCTCCATGTGGTGGCACACCTACTTGACGCCCATACGTGTCTACAGGAACAATAGAGAATTAATGTATATAATGAACATGCTATTGGAAATTATAAAATAGATGGAAGAATATACGCAAACCCATTATTACGCTGTAGTTCAAGGAAAAAAACGGTAAAATGCTGCGAAAAGAAATATTTAGTAATAGTAATAGATTGTTTGGTACAGTTGTACGCATGTCAGAGAAGGACCACTGATGATCGCTTATATCCAGTCTAAGGTAAAACAATGAAGTGCATGGAAGAGGTCTAGTGAGAGTTAAAAACTTAAGTGAGAAGTAAAACTAAAGGTATTTACGATTTTTTAGGAGCATTTAATAATAACAATAATAATTTAAAAACCTGGAGCCCAACCTGCAATATGCCATGACAGGGCATATTAAATATGAGATAAAAAAAATGGGGAGTTCACAGAAGAATGTGAACTGACCAAATTTGGTGAAAGTTAAATTTTAAAAACTACAACGCTACAATAAAAACTTAGCTTGCTGTGCAATATTATTCTGGCCGTTTCAGGAACTCTGGTAAGTTTAACGCAATCTTTAAGTTAACAATCTCTTAAAACATTTACGGAGGAGGCTGAAACTGTATCCCCAGTCAGTAAATTCCATGCTGGGATAACTCTTTCAGGAAAGAATATTGTCTACAACTTAATATTACTTTTGTCTTGCGGCTTTTGTTAGTAATTCTTCTGCTTGGCAGCATTAAATAAATAATTTTTCACGAGAGGCATGCCAGGCATGCGTCGGTTTTTATCATTAAAAGCGACAAAGGGAATGCCATCACCTTGTGCAATGCCAGTGACATAAACCAAAAATTCGTGAGCAACTTAACAAACATGCTCACTTACAGAAATGAGCCCCTTCCCCCACCCAGTTAATAAGTACACAACCCGTATAAAAAATTAACAAATTGCCAGATTATAATTTAGATTATTGACCAAAAACACCCTATTTACTCATTTATGGTTTAATGACGTAGAGATCCTTACCCATTTTCACGAATTAAACCTATAAATATTTATTATTCATCTGACCCATGCGCTTAAAAGTAATCTCGAACTCAGACAAGTTTTAGAGTCCAATATTTGCCCCCCTACGCTTGTGTGTCCTCGTGTCGTTTGATGTTAAGGGGGGGGGGAGATGAGGCTTAATGGCGCGTCGACAGCTTGGTCATTAGCGCCAACCTCAGTCACAGTGCAGTGGTCTGGGTTGCCACTGCACCACACATTACAGAGATATTATTCAAACCCCTAATCTAAATCTTGTCATACAGCTGTACCTCCTGCAAAAATTGAAAAACACCGGACAGGAGGACAGACTTATCGCCCAATTGACGCACAATGTCATGCGGAAGATGGAAACGACGACGAAAACCATCAAGATGGCAACAATCAACAAGGAAGTGCCTGACCGTAAGTGGCCGCCGACACCAATAACATTCAGGAGGGTCAACCCCCCGCAAAAGGAAACAGTGAGTAAGTCGAGTGTGACCAATGCGCAAACGGGCCAACACCACCTCCTCACGGCGACTGCGGCGACTGCGGATGTTAAGGCACTGTATCCCCAGTATCTCACAGCAGTTCGTTGTGGACAACATGGAAGCACATTTGCGTAAGCTGGGGGATGCAACCAACCTAAAAGGGCTCACTACAGCACAAGTCTGCGAATCAATCAAGATTCTCTTTCGAAACGACCAACGTGGCTTATGACGGTGTGGATTGGCAACAAACCTGCAAAGTCCCACCAGGCAGCCTATATCCATGTTTTTGTCCGACCTTGTCCAACATAAACTTGACATTCTGGCGAATACAGAATTAGCCACCTCGATTAACATTTCGAAACTGTACTTGAGTGATATTTTTGTGTTTCTGGTGGCTGTTCATTCAGTTGCCCCCAAAATTCACCATTCCTAAACTGTTTCCATCACTCCAGCGAATTTACAAGTGAATTTGAGCATACCTACCACATTCTGGATAGACACATAACTAAAGCTTGGGCTGGTCCCTCTCTTTGTTATTATGCACTACCAGAAACCCACTCAGGCAACTTGGACAGCCCGGTTTGAGGCGATGCACCCAATGCCAGGTGCTCAAGGGGATGTTATTCAGTTAAATTCAGCCGTGCATCATTGAAACCTGAGTGAGGATGTCTAGCGGAAGAGACTGACAATCTTGGACGAGTAGCGTACCAGTGGCCAGCCGCCAAGGTGAGCCTATCCCAGTTTGAAAAGTGGACAGTATTTAAGCTGTGGGAGCCGTAATTGCAGTGGTCATTTTCTTCGCAGTTGTCCCCCGATATCTCCTTGATATCTCCTTTGTGCTGTCACAACCTCACTCCCTCAGCCTTGGACATTCCACCCAAACAAATACCCGTGCAAAGGGTAATAATGGTATCTTCCCGCCACTTCCACAGCTTCTTCAGTTTTATACAGCACTGTGCCCCCTTATGGCACAATATAGTTGGCATTATATACGGACAGTAAGGACCCATAAGTTAGTGGTTCCTTGTAATCGCGCATTTTCGGTTACTAACTAATTGGCACCACGGATTTTTAAGGATGGAAGCAAGTTGTTAAGATATGTATAGCAGCTTAGTCTAGCCAAGCCACTCATCAGTCTTCCACTTTTGTTCAATGCTATAGTAAGGCGAGGGTAAAGGGAACAAATTGTCTCAGGCTTCTCCTAAAAGGGGGCTGGAGGCTAGCCTATAGCTGCGGTTTAGTGGGGGGACAAAGTAAATCCACTGCTCTTTAGACTGTCGAATTCACAAAATGGCAACTAAAGGCTCATTCATTAGTATAAAAATTTCACCACTCAAAACATTAAAAAAGTAACAATAAAAATGCAGCCGGAGTGTAGCAGATATTGAAATAGCATTACCGGGAATGAGACTATGTTAAGACAGTAAAGCGCAGCCGCAGACAACAATGAATGAATTTAGCGATATGGTGATTATCATTTGGGTGATTTTCCCGTGCGTTAATGTCGGAGGGTGGGGGAGGGGAGACTAAGTTTAAAATTTAGCCTCAGGCCCCAGTGACCCTTAGTCTGATACTGCTTTTGTTCACCAGTTGTCTTCCTCCTCCCCCTAGAACATTATCTCAAGTCCCACTTTTTAAATTGTGATACGATCACCTGCGGGATAGCCATTGTAATTCAGTTGTATACTCAGCAGTTAATTAGAGGGAGTGATGGAAGCTGTTTAGGAAATTGAGAATTTTGGGGCAACGAAACGAACAGTCACCAGAACCGCAAAAATATCAATCAAGTACCGTTTCCAAATGTTAATTGAGGGGGTGAATTCTGCTTTCACCACAATGTCGACTTCATTTGGGACAAGGTCGGACATAACGTGCAGATGGGGTTGCATGCTGGGAGTCTGCAGATTTGTTGGCAAGCCACACTGTCACAAACCATATAGGTCGTTTCGAAGAGAACCTTCATTGATTCCTAAATTTGTGCAACTTATGCAAATGGGTTTCCAAGATATCTTTGATGAGCTGTTGTGAGATATTGGTGTACAGTTCCTTCACATCAAACGATTATTAAATAAAAAGCCAAAAGTGATACAATACAATGGTATGATTTGAGGTATGATAATTGTACCATTACCTTACCACACATAACCGTACCACGCTCTGCCTAACAAGACAGGAGAAGTAGCACCATGCCAGATTAATCACAAGACAGTCTCACATCCTGCACTAATTCTTTAATTTAGGATTAGATTTCGAAAAGAAGGCATAGCTTTTTTACGTTGGTTTCGTTCATTTTTATTTTACTTTCGTTCCCTTTTAAATTGCTTTCGCTCTTTTTTGTATTACGCACGGTATAACATAGAACGAAAGCAAAATAAAAGAGAACGAAAGCAAAAATAAACAAAGAAAAAAGTACGAATACCAATATAAAAAAGCTGTAAATTCATATAGACGTACCCACGTGGATTAATTCTTTTCAGGTGGGCATAATATCGGTTTCAACCTAATTCCAATTTTCCAATTCCAATATGCAGAAAAATTGTAATTAGAGTATGTTTAGGTATAACGAAATAGTAGAATCAGTAATTCAGTGCTATCACAATCAAGTATATTTTATTGCTGCTGTAGCAAACTTTGTCAAGTTACAGAGTAAATAAACAAACATCCTTCGTAGTGTCCGGGAAATGCAGTGATAACAACTGTGAAGCCATCAAAACGACAAGAAAATTAACGTCTCATTATGTGGCAGGGGGGGGGGGATTGAGGGTTAATGGCGCGTCGACAACTTGGTCATTAGCGCCAACCTTAGTCACAGTGCAGTGGTCCGGGTTGCCACTGCACCACACATTACAGAGATGTTATTCAAACCCCTAATCTAAATCTTGTGGCAGGGAATCTTATCCTCGTTATCTGATAACATGGCAGCTGCTTTATCAGAAGACCAGGGTTCAATTCCTGAGCACAATTTGATATGCAATTTTTTGTTGGTGTACTCCACTGCTGACACCGGAATCTACGACGAGCGTTTCGATTTTAGGTGGATTCTATAGCTGTTTATTATTCTTTATTTTTGAATAAAAGTTACGAAAAAGAAGTGGCGCACTGATTAATTACATTCATGCCTAACAGACAAAGCCATTAAATTGAAGAATAGTGCAAGGCACATGTAGACTGAATTTTAAATTTCTGGCTGGCAAGAAGCCTGAAATTCAGGACTATCAGGACTTAACAATTTATTTCGTATCTTAGACCTTCACTGATCCCCCATTTGGCAAATAGCACACCACTAAAAATGAGAAGATTCAATTAAAAGAGTAAAAATTGGCCAGACAGTCCAAACCTTAAAAGCACAAGCATATTCAGGCCATTTGAACCGGAGACAGATAGATCATGAGAAGATTAAATTGATCATTTTTTTTTTTTTTGGGTGGTAACCACAAATTTATAACACGGCAATTATCCGCTAACTGAACAAAAAACAGCTTCGCCGTTCAGAAAAAAAAACATTAGAGCTCATATCCCCATACTCACAGCCGTGAAGGCACACGAATAAAAACGGATTAGAGTACACTCGAACGCAACGAACTATAATTTGAACTCCATTACCAGGGGACAAGGACTGTTTTTGATCAATGGTTATGTCAGAAAGAAAGTCTGTTTCGTGTGAGTTGGTGTGTGTGTATTTTGAGTGCATTTATAGTGTAACAAGCAGACTCCTAGTTTAGGCAGTTATTTTTCCTGTGTTTGTGTTTGTCAGTGTTTGTGTTTGTAGGTCGTTTGAGGTGGTTATTTCTTGTTCGTTTGAGTAATTGCGTATTCATTTTGTGTACACATTTTTATCTTTCAATTTTGCAGCGTTTTCATGATTATGGCGTCTATTTTGTGTGTGTTTGTGGGTTTACGTTTTGCGAATTGGAGTTCAAATTATAGTTCGTTGTATTCGAGTGCATTCACAACTGTGACTGTGGGGATACGAGCTCTAATGTTTTTTTTTTCTAAACATCGAAGCCGTTTTTTGTTCAGTTAATTTGTTGGCTTTTTTCGCTTCCTTTTTATTGTAATTGCTACGATTTGTTCTCTCATGTGTCCACTGTCCACCGATTTTTGTTTTCGAAAAAAAGGAACATTAGAAATGCATATTTATGTTCCGTTTTCGCCCAAGGTTTGTCCCATGATTTATTTGATGGCAACTCACTAGCGTGTGTCTAGATTTAGCATGTGTCATCTCGATAAGTAGCTGATTCTGAATTGTTGCAGTATCATGGCAAACAATCGCGGAAACAATTCAACTGACTTCCCGAAGCCCGCATTGATGAAGTAAATAAGTCACTCAGTCATGTCGGCCGCCCAATTTTAAAGCCGTAGGCCTCAAAATTTAAGACTTTGCCCCCTACGGTTTAAAATTTGAAGATTTAAGGAAAAATCAAGACCAATTAATTTGGGTTCTCCACAACTAGCTAGCTAACTCAAACAACTACAATGTCACTTTCCCAGCACCCAACCATTGTTGCATCTTGTTGGAGTGAGCACGGGGTAAATTCTGTTATTATTAATACAACCAAGCTGTCTGTAACTGTACATAACTGTATAACTGAATAGGATAGATTAAGTTGTAGATTAAGTTTTAGCGTCGAGCGTATGACTTATGGTCTGTAGGCTCGTGTAGTGAATTAAAAGTAAAAAGTAAAAAGTGAGCTATAATCCGGTATTGTGCGCCTCCCCTATTGTAACCCCATTGTTAGATGTTGCAGTATTGTAACATTTTGAGATTGTTAGCCCCGCCGCTTCCGCAGCGGGACACACGCTTTAACCATCGCTTCAATTCAGGCTTGGATGGACTTAATATCGCTATTTGTCGAATGTGCGGTGTAGAGGAGAATGTTGAACATCATCTTTTGTTTTTTAAGAAATGTGACCGGCAGCGAAAGAAATTGGCGCAATGGATTTCTGTGTAACCGACCATCGATACCCTCCTCTCGGCAATGGGTAGAGGTTCCTCAGCTAGACTTAAAAGCTATTGGTAATTTCAGGGCGTCAACGGGGGATCTATTGTTATCACTGGTCTCATTCAGGCGTAAAATCGCCTAATTTCCAAAATAGTGTTGCAAAAATTCCAAAAAAAAACATGGTTAAGCTGTTCTGTAAACAAACATTAAAATAAACTGCAAAAGAAATCATTCCAACAATTTTTTCAAAAAGACAACACTTTTTTAAGACACAAAAACAAGTAGGCTAACACGTAGGCTACCTGACTTTTTTGATAATTGATGAAATTAAGCCATGGCATTTCATCAATTATCAAAAAAGTTCCTGCAAAAACAGCAAAATTCTGGGCAAAAGTGCATCGCCAACTAACAATCGTTAAAAATGCAAAGGAGGCTGCACCTTTGAATTCTTCAAAAAAAAATTTGCATCCTTGGAGAGCAACAACAAGTAGGCTAGCAACTAGGTTATGCCTACACAAAACTATGTAATAGTTATTGGTTAAAAACTATTGGTTATCGATTTTTAAACCACGGCTTCGCCCCTCGACGTATTTGCATGTCTCGCGGCCAAATCTTCGCAGCCGTGGTTTAAAAATCGATAACCAATAGTTTTTTAATAAATAAGATATTTATATCAAGGTTGGGAGTCGTCGTTTGCGTCCGTTTGTGGGGGATTGGGCAGTGTCGTTTCGCCGTATTTCACGCTAGCCAGCTCGCTTGTGTTTTCAAAGCTTTTCGGAGTGATAGAACTTCGATAAAAGGCTGCAGGGATAGAATGACATTCTGGGAAGGTATGTAATTAATTTTGAGTGTTTGTAATTTGAGAATTGTTTAAAAACTAGGTAATAGGGTAGAGATATGAATGAAGGTCATTGTATTTTAGTTTGCGGAGGGAGGGGGAGGGGGGAGTTAACGCAGCGTGAATGGCTTAGATATTGGCCAGACGTATAGGAATTTGCAGGGATGGAATTTCATTCCTTTTAAGTAATTAAGTTTTGTGCGTTTTTATTGCGTTACGTTTTTCTTTTCACGATGTAATTTGGTCGTTGGTGTGTGTTCCCGGTCGCGTGATCCGGAAGTGTCAAAAGTGTGGGTTATTGGCAAAAGTGTTGGTTATCGGCAAAAGTGTGAGGTAACTTGATAACCCACACTTTTGCGATGACGCGCACTTCCGGTGTTGGTTAACGGGATTTAACCAACGGAAATTTAGCATGGCGTTGAGTTAGCGTGACGTCACAGCCGTGGTAAGACTGAATACCTGCAATGTGATTTTAGTTTAAAAAAAAAAATTACAAATCATTTCCCGTAGCCTAGGTATTAGGCTAGCCTAAAACTGGGGAGATACGCTACAATTCTCCTAGATGATCAACACAACTTAGCCTACAGTTGGCTAACACTAGATCAAATTTGTAACCGAAAATTGTGCTGCAAAACCAGCAAACATGCATCCAAGGATCATACATTTGTAAAAAAAATTACGAAAATCAATTCGGGGTAGGAATTGTCTGTAACCAGTGCCAGAGAAAAATAGCGCTGGAAAAAGGGTAACACAGAAACTGCGCCGGACTTAATCGAATGTAACCCAAGGCACTTCGGTTAAGACAAAACCAGACAATTAAACAAATCACAGAAATCAAAATCATCAAGCAATTATAAATTTCACAAAAAATAATTACAAATATTCTGCTGACTAGATGCAGTCCGGCGTTTGGAGAATAGTTCACCAATCTGCCACTAGCAGCAAATTTCAAATCGTGACGACACCACAACTTCACTCGGTTTTGCAACCCTAGCGCAGAGTTTGCTGGTGAACAAAACACTTAAGAAAACGGCAACGGAAAGTTTATTGCTGCTTCTCGAAGCTGAACGATGCACCACTGACGGGTTAGCTTCGCAAAGTTGGTGCCTGGACCCAGACGCCAACCCGGATCCGTACTCTCCTGAAGAGGCCAAGGAGAGAGCCCTCTGCAAGAGCAGGAACTCAAAAATTGCATCACGACAATGCACGGACTGAGACAAATCTACCGTGCTGCACTGACTACACCTAACCAAGATCTCCTTGAATCGGCACACTTGCTGGCCTTTCATCTTGCACCGTGGTTTACCAGGCATGACAACTGGCGAACGACTCCAGTTAGAGCGGAAGGGATTACGAGAACAAACTGGATGCATACCTCCTGGTTGTCGCATCAACAAGGCTGAATAAGTATACACGAGAGTTGGTGCTGCTGGTTTGCTTACTGTACTGAGCAGGCCTTCCTCGAGTTCTCGTCGCCACCTTTCCCAAACTCGATGACTACTGGCTGCGACAGGAACGATTGGTTGGTCGAGATGTAGATTACGACGTATCTTTGCCACCAAGCTGCTAAAAGTGTTTGCAAAATTACATACTTCTCTACCCGCTTCAACCACAGGTTTTCAACAAAAACACCCTCATCAGCAGATGACAAGGGGACGAAGACTGATGCTGTCACGAACATGGGAGTCTCTTTCGAGCGCAATACAGATTCCGTGACAAATAATGGGTTGTGCACGAAACACACTTGCGGAAGTGGTGGTGGGGTTGGCACAGTTTCTAGACAATCCCTTGACGATTGACACCCACTTGCTGACAACAGAGGTGGTGGTGTTGGTGCAACACTCCCTACACTGGAAACATGTGATGAAATTACAACAGTTTGTGAAAACGTTTCGGATTCTGTCAAACATGTCTCCCAGTGCTGTGGAGGAAGGAATTGATCTTGGTGTGCCAGTCTAGATTCCTTGACCTGCTGCAAGAAGTCATTACACACCTTGGCAAGACCAGTTGTTAAGTCATCATATACCTTTTGCCAAGGGCCGAGGTCAGGGAAAGAAGCTGTGACGCCCTCCTCCATCTTGATTGGGGGACAATTCGGAGCCTCCCTCAAAAATTGAAACTGTCCTCCATTTTATCGGCAAAAAAAAAAACTTCGTTACAGTACGAAAACAATAGCGACGGCGATCGATTCACACTGGCGGGAAATCTAAAGTCCAGTGCTAAAACAACAGCGCAGCTAAACACTACAGCAATCCATTCTCTTCGAAGCTAGCTGAACAGACTGATACAAAGTAGTTTTCATCTAACTGTAGCACCTTGAAGCACTGCAATCCTACACATAACTACTGCCGTGCATAATCGTCCACGCAATGAAAATCGAACCTCCCAAGAGCAAATAACGGGCCTAACCTAGCAACGCCAGTATTAGAATGGCAGCCGCGCCATTTCATTCATGACGGTTTCGCGCCAAAGCTATGTCCGGGCACGCTAGCGGGAACAATGGAAGGTGTCACTTTGAAACCTAGGCGGGAAAACATGGCGTCGCGCGCGTCGTACAACACTGCAAATTGTGGGCCCAAAACACAAATAAAACACCCGAAAACTTAATTTTTTCGGACGAAAACGATTGGCAAGTCCCAGCTGAACATTTTCAAGTACATAGTCAATTTAGAAAAGAAACATATATTCACAAGATCAATCGCCGAACGGGAAGACTACAGCCCTACTTGTTAACCTTACTGACGATCGTACGTAAATTTTATAGTTCATTTCACAACAAAACAATAACAGTTATTGCAGATTGTCACGCGAATCTGCGATTGTGTCGCAGATTGTCACTGGTCAGTCTTGTAGCGATGATGACAAGCAGGAAAAATGGGGAGAAAATCAGCAGCGCCGGTGAAAACTGCCCAACGACGATTCGACTTTCGGACGGAAAAAAAACAGATGTTAACTTCAAGGTCGAGTCCCTTTCGGTCGCCACACGTCGGGATTAACCCCCCGACTGGGGTTTCTGGCCGCGGATACACTCAGTCGGACACTCGTCTCTTCAAAACCACTCGGTTTATTACAAGTCGGCATCAATACAAAACACATTTATGCTGGCGGAGGGGAGACAGAGCGAGCGGCGCCTCCTCTCGCCTTGCTGACTCACGACCAACTCTCGACCGAGCCCGCTCACAAGGGACAACGGCCCCAGCGAGGTGGCAGCGCGGTAGGGAGCACTACCTCGCAACAGGCGTGCTAATACCTCGAGTGCTTCTATGAAATCGATAATATGTGTGTTTTAGCACCAAACTCTTTTCCGGATTTAATTTCCAGCTGAAATTCGTTAGAAAGGAAGGAGTTGAGTGCTACAACGGACAAATAACACACTTCATAGAAGCACGAGCTGGATTCGGTTTGAGAATTTTTGTTTTCTTTCCGCAAATCTATTCTCCGAAGTAGTTTTTTTTTTACGGTTTCGATTTCGGTTTACGATTTCGATTTTCGGTTTACGAAGTAATGTTGATTTGCGATGTTTAGTTTTATGATGTTTACGATATCAAGAACTAATCTTGGCGATGTTTACCTCTATTTGTTGTAGCTATACTAGCCTAATCTCATTTCGTCACCCAACATGTAATTTTACATTGCACATGTACGTTTCGCAAAATACTCTTTATGCAAAAAAAAAAAATGGCGTTTTTGTGCCGACATTTGCTAATGCGCTGGTGCCTGAGAAAGGGGACCAGGCATGAAAACTTCCTAAAAAGGACAAAAAAAAGGGGAAAAAAGGCTAAAAAAAAAAGTCTAAAAAGAAAAAAAAAGCTTTTTTTACTAACTGCTGACCATGTCCTCTTATTAGGGGTCCTTGCACGCTGGTAGTCATTGGACTAAAAATATGTGAGGAGACTTAATCCTCCCACCATGATTCTCTCTGCTTCAAATACAAATGGCCGCAAGTTGCCTGTGTATTAAGGTATCCCCGTTTGCAATTTATACTCGTTTATTTCACCTCTCTTATTTTCAGTGAAATGTTTGCCGGATGATAGACCAGTATGACTCGAGA
>JAHWFP010092034.1:1483-11817 GCA_023313725.1 Lithobius niger | reverse complement strand
GACGTCACTCGTCAATATTACATACGACTCGTTGTAAACTGGAGACTAGCACAGAGATTAGGTTTCAAATCAGAACAATTTCCGTGGAAAGCTAATGTAATTGAACATACGGTGATCACAACAACACCGGTTAAAGAGATTACCAGCAATTCTATACAGACGTTGTATGTGTACAGCAACATTGTAGCTCCACAGTTGGTAGGTGATAGCAGATCGCAGCTGTTACGTATAGTAGACGTGATGAATGATGCTGGTGATCAAACGAACGTAGAATTTTTTAGAATACATTATCTACCTTTATTACGCACCACTTTTCAATACGTAGAAATAGATATACGTACTGACGATGGAAGCCGAGTACCGTTCGGTTCATACTCGCGCGTGGTAGCTATCTTACATTTTCGTCCGAAACGTAATTATTAAAAAAAAGTAGTGCAAACCGTGCTTCCTATAAATAGCGCCGTACGATCATTCTAAGCTATAAATGTTTCAACATGAAGTATTGTTGCAAATATTCTAACCATTACGTGGGACAGAGTGGTGGGGGGGAAATCCCCATATTCTATGGGAGAAGAGCACAACATGGTCATGGACTCGGAAATTTCTTTTCTGCTGTGAGTCGCGTAGCCATGCCATTTTTTCGTATGGCAGTTCCCCATATTAAAAAAATTGGAAAATACCTAGGACGAAAAGCTGTGTCTACGGGCGGAAATATTCTCGGCGATTTCCTAGCCGGCCAGGCCGTGAAAGAATCCGCTAAAGAGAGAGTTAAAGAAACTGGTCATGACATTTTGACCGATATTCACGATAAAATACAGCAGACTGGAAGTGGGCGTATAAAAAAGAGAAGGTCTAAAACGAATGGAGGTAGGCGTATAAAAAAGAGAAAGTCTAAAACTAAAAAAAAGATAAATAAAAGGCGAAAAATTGAAAAAACTATTTTAGACTAGTATAAATAGACCTGAGTACGTCTAAAACGACATAACCCTGAATCGACACAGTCCCATAATGGCATTTTTACATCCGCAGAGTTGTGAATGTCTATTGTCACCTTTAGAATTATTCTCGCTCCCACCTACACAAATCAGTATCGAACAGACAAGATACGCCGAATTCCGACCCATCGCGACACTGTCAGCCAATCAAGTTATTGATTACGTAATTCCAGGATCAGTAGATGAATATGTAAATCTGGCTAATACTCTGGTGTACTTGAAAGTTAAAGTTAAAAAAAATTCAACTACTAACCTAACAAATGATGAGTCTTCACATGTGACGCCAAACAGACTTTTATTAAACACCCTTTTTAGTCAAGTGGACTTGACTATGAATGGAAAACTAACCTCCAGTAGCACAGGTCAATACGGCTATAAAAGTTACATTCAAACTTTATTAAATTACGGTTCCGACGCAAAAAACACGCAACTGACAGCTGCTCTGTGGTTAGACGCCAGCAACAGATCAGCAGCTATCACAGGCAGTCGTGAAGTTGAATTATTGGGTCGACTACATTGTGACATTGCTTTGCAAGACAAACTCGTACTGAATAATGTAGAAATAAAACTGCGTTTTGTTCCAATCAATCCAAAATTTAATTTGTACGTAACGCAAGCAGGTATTGCTGCTGGTGTTACGGCGCCTCTGTTCGAATTTGTGGATATGGCCTTGTTTGTAGAAAAAGTGAAACCTGCATCTAATATCTTGTTAGCGCACGCACGCGCACTGAGTGCTGGTACTGCTAAGTATCATTTTAAAAAGACAGACGTTAAGGTCCACACTATAGTCAACAATGCCAAATCGGCACAATTCGACAATTTGTTCCAAGGTGTTATTCCGAATAGGATCGTCCTAGGGATGGTGACACATACAGCCTTTAATGGGGATTACAAAGCAGATTCTATGTTCTTCAGACATTTCAACCTGAACTCATTAGCGGTGTCCGTTGATGGACAAATGATTAATGAAAAACCAATTAGCATGGATTTTACCAACAAAAACTGCGTTGAAGCCTACATTTCAATGTTCGGGGGACTCGGAACGTTATTTCACAATTCTGGAAATGGAATTTCCTACGAAGAATGGATGTCTGGACATACTTTATTCTGTTTCGATCTCACTCCAGACCAGTCAGCTGATGACAGTTCCCACGTGTCACTCGTTCGTAACGGTGTTGTGCGTGTTGAATTGAGATTCTCCGAAAATCTGACGGAAAACGTCAACTTGATAATTTATTCAGAAACGGACGCTTTGCTGGAAATTGACGAAAGAAGAAATGTTTTAACTGACTTTTGAATAAAATGAATACCTTACAGATTGAAAGTAAACTGTCACCAGTGTGCAGAAACTTCATCGGTGTTTACGCTAGCAACCGGCTTCCGAAGAAACCAAGAAGAGGCTGGATGGTGATGAATGTATCTCCAGATTCACACAGTGGACTTCACTGGATCGTCGTTGGATGCGGAGAATATTTCGATCCCTTGGGTTTGCCACCCGTGAATAAGACTGTTATAGATTATTTGAATAAATGTAAAATGCGGTGGTGGTTTAATCATTTCCCTTTACAGAAATTTGGAACTATAGTCTGTGGACATTTTTGTATCTATTATATTACTGAGCGATGTAAAGGTTGTACACCTAAACAAATTGTTAACCGTCTAAGGAAAATTTCTAATCCTGGAAAATATGTGTATAATTACGTGAATAAAATGTGATTTTTTTCATTCAGTCTATTTATTTCATTGTAGTAAGGGGAGAGACCTATAAATATAGGATGGAGAGGTCTACCTACTATTCCATTCGTTTTACTGGATAGAGAGGTCTATCTACTAATCCATTCTTTTTATTTTTAGAAATGGCTTTTGTATGCGACATCTGTGGGAAGACTTATGTTCACGCAAAAAATTTATATCGTCATAAAAGGAAACACCATCCGGATCAACGTGTGGTTACTTTACCACATCGACGAAAAAAACGCACATTCGATTGCTCTACCTGCAATGTTTCCTTTTCAACCTTAAGAGGTTTACGAGAGCATAACAACTCTACCCATCGTGCGATACCACCACCACCACCACCATCATCACCCTCTCCACCTCCCTTCATTTTGGAAGAGAGTGCATTCCAAAACTTTTTCCAGAGATATGTCTACGCACAACAGGAAGATACTAATGACATACGAACTTACTTCGATATGATCAGAACCCATATTTTAAGACTTTTTGATCATGTGCAACGACGTTACGATCAATTTAAGTTTATGATGTGTCTTCATCTTACTTTGGTTAAAGAAACACCCGTCGAAAAAAAAACTACAAATATCTATTTATGCAGTACACCCATTGCTGTTTTATCTGTTTTAGACTTCAATAATGCTATTCATACTGCTTTAACAAAAATTTTGAATAGCTTCGAATCTTATCAAAAAAATGGATCAGGATGGGTAATAAGTTCCATTGACAAATGCGATATCCATTTTGGTCACTACGTTCCTCTCACTGGTGGTTGCAGTTATCATTTAGATAATTATTTAATTAATAAGCATGCTTTGTTGAACATAGATTGTCGTGACAGTCGTTGTTTTGTATATTCCGTACTGGCTGAATTGCATCGTGTCAGTAGTTCTGACCATCCCTCACGTTACAAGCAATACGAAAAGTTCTTGGGTACATTAAATCTCGATGGAATCAGTTTTCCCACACCACTCTCTGAAATAAATCGTTTTGAAAAACAAAATACCATCGCAGTTAGCGTGTATGGTTATGAGAACAAAACGATTTTCCCCTTACATATTAGCAACCTGGAATCAGATCAGGTTGTTAAATTGTTATTGTTGGATAATAAACATTACTGTTTGATTAGAGATTTTAATCGACTCACCCACAGTAATACAACCAGATACGTTTGTCAGTATTGTATTTGCCCTTTGCATACTAAAGAAAGATTACAGGCACACGAACCACTTTGCAAACAAAACAAATTACAAAGACTAGAAATGCCCGAAAAACAAACGATGCAATTCAGTCATCACGATAGGCAATTACAAGCACCCTACGTTGTATATGCAGACTTTGAATGTGTATTACCTAAACTGAGTACTTGTCAACCTGACCCTAATTCTTCATATGTACAAAAATTAGAAACGCATGTACCGTGCGGGTTTGCTTACGTCGTTGTTGATAACTTGGGAAGAGTTCATTCGCATAAAGTGTATAGGGGAGAGGATTGTGTGGAAAAACTTTTTGAATGCCTGTTACTTGTTCAAGCAGAAATTGTGTCCAAACTGTCTATAATCGCTCCTATGATTTACACGACCGATGATGAAAAGAGTTTCAGAGCAGCTACACAATGTTATATTTGCAACACATCATTTGGTCTTTACGATATGCGTGTACGTGACCACGATCATATTTCTGGCTTATACAGAGGAGCAGCACATCAGCGTTGTAATTTGTTGTATAAATATAAACCAACATTACCCATTCTATTCCACAATCTCAGCTCCTACGATTTGCACCTAATCGTACGCGCTTTGTCATATTTTGGTGACCATTCTGTGAAAATTATTCCAAAGAACACGGAACGGTATCTATCATTACAAATAAGAAATTTATTATTTTTGGATTCTTATCAGTTCCTGCCTGCCTCTTTGGACACATTAGTTAAAACTGTAACAGAATTTCCTTTAATGCAAACCATTTTTCCTAATACATACAAGGATCTCACACGTAAAGGACAATATCCATACGAGTATTTTGATTCGTTTTCCAAGTTTGACGAACAACAACTTCCACCAAAAGATTCATTCTATTCTACATTAACAGACAGTGTCATCACGGACGAACAATATACATACGCACAACACGTGTGGAATTTGCTGGACTGTCAAACATTGGGTGATTATCATGATTGCTATTTATTAACTGATGCGGTGCTCCTGGGTGACATTTTTCAGGCTTACCGTGCCATGTGCTTGAAATATTATGGACTAGACCCTGTCCATTACTTTAGTCTTCCAGGTTTGGCGTGGGATGCAGCTTTGAAATTAACCAACGAAAAACTTGAGTTATTAACAGATATCGATATGTACATGATGTTCGAACGTGGGGTACGTGGTGGTGTCTCCACAGTATCGAATCGTTACGCAAAAGCTAACAATCCTTACCTGCCAAATTATAACTCTGATGCACCTACGTCATACATAGAGTATTTGGATAAAAATAATCTGTACGGTTTTTGCTTGATGCAAGCCTTACCATATTCAGGTTTTCGTTGGTTAACCGCTGTAGAAATAGCTACGCTCGACGTAACAAATATACCTGAAAATGATACTGGATATGTTTTAGAGGTAGATTTGGATTATCCTGAATACTTACATGACAAACATTCTGATTATCCCTTAGCACCAGAAAATCTAACAATAACTTACGAAATGTTGTCACCTTACAACAAAGAGCTGCATGCACTATTCAAATTACCAAATTCGACTAAAAAATTAGTTTCACACTTTCTTCCCCGAAAAAATTACGTTTGTCACTACAAAAACTTGCAGTTCTATCTCTCGCATGGTTTGGTGCTTAAGAAAATACACAGAGTCGTGACTTTCAAACAAAAAGCCTGGTTGAAACCGTTTATTGAATTTAATACTGAAAAACGACAGCAGGCTACAACTGAATTTGAACGTGATAATTTTAAACTGGCGAACAACAGTATTTATGGGAAGAGTCTGGAGAACGTACGTAAACATGTCTCGATCAAATTGACAACAACATTAGCTAGAACGAGGAAATTATTAGCCAAACCCTCAGTCACATACTTCACTCCATTAACTGACAAGTTAGGTTTGTTTAGACTACACAGATTAAAAGTAATATTAAACAAGCCAGTTCACTTAGGATTTGCTGTGTTAGACCTATCTAAATTATCGATGTTCGAATTCCATTACGATTACATCATTCCAAAATATGGTGATAATTGTAAATTATTAACGACCGACACCGATTCGTTCATCTATCACGTATTCACTGATGATTTGTATCGGGACATGGCTGAATCACATCATTTGTTTGACACGAGCAATTATCCAACCAATCATTTTTTATTTTCCAATGAAAATAAAAAAGTTCCTGGAAAAATGAAAGATGAAACTGGATCCATACCCATTTCTAGGTTTGTTGGACTGAAATCAAAAATGTATATGATAGAGTATGATAGTACAATAAAAAAGGTTGGAAAAGGAATAAAGAAATCTGTTTTACGGAATCACGCAACTAGTGATGATTACATACATTGTTTACAGGAACGACAACGGTTTTCCTATTCAATGACAAACATTAGAAGTTACGATCATTTGTTATTTACCATCGAACAAAAAAAAATTTGTTTAACAGCTTACGATGACAAGAGGTGGATCTTACCCTGCGGCATTGTTACAGTTCCTTACGGTCATTACAACACATTGTAAATAAAGCCACATCAACCGATAGTGTTGTTATTCAATCACAAGTTGCTCGAACAATGAGGAGTGGTTTGATGTACAGCACAGATTCCATAAATCTGTTCACAACTATGGGACGAGAAAAGACTTTCGTTGATAATTGGTCTATGGATGGTAAACAATCAGCTCACAACATGGCCAGAGCAGGACTTTTCCGTGCAACACGAGATAACAACGACTGTGTTGTTTGTTCCTATTGTGATTGGAAATTTTTTTCTTGGAGTATAACTGATCTGCCTACATTGTATCACAAGACATTGAATCCAAACTGTCCCTTCATAAGATGCTATCCCCTTGGAACGAACGATTTATCCGAACTAGCAAACGTTTTTCCTGAAACAGCGGTCTATGGTAGCGGATGCGGTCGTGGATTCAATTGTAACAATCAGCTTAGTGATCGTTTTTTCAAAGAAGCATTGAAACATTTGTAACATATTGTATCCTGTATGTAAATAAAAATTGATTGTAATTGTATTTACTTCACGTATTTGTCTTTTATTGTTTTTATTTACTGTTTACATAATATTTAGTATCGAAACGTTATTCAATCCAGTTTATCCTTACAAAATTGAAATGGGATAAAAATAACCGATACACGAAAACAAATTTAAAAGATGTGTCAGTGGTGAGATTCGAACTCACGCCCTCATTTGAGGATCAGAACTTGTATCTGATGCCTTAGACCACTCGGCCACTCTGACACAACCTACATATTGTTGAAATCTGAAATATAACAATATATAAAGGAATAGCGTTACTTTTCTTGGTGACCTTGACCTACGACCTCTCGTACATGATAGGAATAACGTTACTTTTTTGGTGACCTTGACCTTCGACCTCGCGTACGTGACTGGAATACGTAAGTAGGAGCCGGAGCCGTGGCGTACGGTGACATTTTTATAACTACTGATGGCGTTTACGGCGGTTGCGACGACCGGTTTTTCCGACTTTGGTTTTTCATTAGACAAAGCACCCGCATACTTGAGGAATCCCTGTTGGAAAGCGTCAAATTTGGAGTCCAGTTAAGTATTAACGCTTGGAGAAATTTGAGCGTGCATTACATCCATCTTGATATTTACTGACGATGCGCCAGATTTTCGCGATTCGGGAACTATTCGTGAGCATACAGATGAGCAGTTCACAACACCTGTGAATCAAGTTTCAATATTTTGCGAAGTGGGTATTCGCATATTGCCGCTTTGGGGCCGATGACCTTTGGGTCGATGCACTTTACGCGCTTCGGAAACTACTTGTGAGCCAATGGGTGAGCAGCTCGCGCCACCCGTGCATTTTGTCACCTTGCTTATTCCTCAACAACATGTTCGATTTTTAATTTTCTTTGCTAAAAACACCTGTTGGTGTAACGTTATCTATGTACAAAATCTGGTGTAAATTGATACTGTGATTATTTCGTGATGCGGATACAGTGGTTGCATTGGAGTGGATCCAGAAGGGGAGCTACTCTCGGCTTTCGGCCTCGCTTCGCTCCAACAATCGTTGCCTGATAATGCCTGATATTTATAACATTTGCTTTTAACTCTCGATTTCGTAAGGACGCGTTTACGAAACGACTCGCCTTTGCAGTCTGTTGGCTAGAAACTAGAAATCGTCTGGAATTCCCACATGGCGGCGGTTTTAGCTCTGCCAGCTTGCAACGAGACGACTGAATAATTGAGTATCAGAAGCGATTGGCAAAATTGTTTCGTCAGGAGGAATTCTTTGTCTTACTGTCACGAATTATAAGACTGCGAGCATTTTGCTCAAACGAAGTCGGATTTGGCTAATCCAGGGAGCGTTGTTACCATGGCAACGACATTTTTGTCATCGCGATTAAATTTCCTTTGTGAGAATGCAAAGGCGAGTCGTTGCATAAACGCTCCCTTATTGTTACCAGCGTGTCTGACAAGACTCAGAAATTTTTATCGGAGCAACAGATTTAACCAAACAAACATGTGCATATTTCTGAACTAGCTGAAGCCCGTGCTGTGCACGGGTGGTGTTTGATACACTATTTGCAACATTGGGACGGCTTGCTCCTCATGTGTTTGTTGCGGCAGGCTTGTATCCCGACCATGTATTTTTACGCACACTGGCTTACAAACGCTGATTTTCTTTCGCTTCGCTCACTCAATGAGCACCTCCCCTGACTCGGGAAGTCGAAACCTTTAACCGCGGACTCAGTCATTCCCCCGCCCCCCCCCCCTCCCCAATATTTAACTGAGTTTCGCTAATCCTTTTATTTTAATTGTTCACAACGACAGAACCATACGCAAGCGGTTAAGGGTGGTGCACAGATGGTGTTTGATTCACCGTTTGGAACACTGAGATGGTCTGCGCTATCATGTGTTTGTTGTAGAAGGCGTTTATGCCGTGTATATGCCGTCCATGTATTTTTGAGCACGCTGGCTAACAAACGCTGATTTTCGTTCGCTTCGCTCACTCAATCAGTGCCTCCTCTGACCCTGACTCCATGCACTTTCATATGAAAATTTACACCGGAAGTAAATAAATACGCCTTTGTACAGCAAAGTCTAAATCTTTTAGCACGCCGTCTTTGTCATTTTTGTTCACTACTTAACAGAGTTACACTAATCTTTTAATTTTAATCATCTAGAATGACAGAACCTTTAGCCAGCGGTTTAATGTTAAATTGTATATACGTGGAGCATTGTTTTATCCATTAAAAGTTACGTTTTTAGTTAGCGTACACGGGCTAACAAACGCTGATTTTCGTTCGCTACGCCCACTCAATCAGCGCTTACCCTGACGCGGACTTCATGCACTTTCCTATGAATATTTTCTGCTTAAATAAATAAATACGCCTTTGTACAGCAAGGTCGAAACCTTTAGCCCGGTGGCTTTGTTTTTTTCTTTTCTTTTTTTTCAATATTTAACCGGTTTTCAGTAATCCTTTTATTTTAATTGTCCATAAAGACAGAACCTTTAGCACGAGATTAATGCTTCATCAGCATGATGTAGCTTGGGCCGGCATCACGCTGCACGGCCCTGAACCTTCCCGATGACTCCATGGATTTTTTTTTTACTTGATTCTGGGCAGAAAGTAAAGCGCTTTCAATATTTAACGGAGCTACACTAATCCTTTTATGTTAATTGTTTACAACGACAGTCCCTTTAGTCAGCCGTTTAATATTAAGATGCGTACTAGCTGTTCCCTGGCATAACATACGCCGGTCTAACTGGTTCCTGCATGTGCAAGTGAAATACTGTACTGGGTTGCATGAATTGAAAAAGACCGCCGATGGGACCTCAGTCTCCCCTACGACCCCTCCCACCACCCACATTCGCCTCATATGATTTCCCCTCCTATAGCCTATCTGTTACCCTCTTTTCCCCATCCCGTGCCTACCCCCGTTGTGTGGCCTGAATATCCCCTTCTCTACTCCCCCCCTCCCACCCTTAAAAATTCTACTGTTTGATCTTCTTAGGAAAGTAAATAGCGTTTTTAATTGTAGGACGACACTTATTGTCACTTATTCTTAGTTGATCGTTGTTGTACCAACTTTGAAACTATTCAAGTCGGCTCTAATAGCCAGCATTATTAAAGCAAGCAACATTTCGTTTGTTACTGATTGTTATAGGGCACATCTGTTCACATTGTCCACCGCTCGCGCTTTTTCTTTGCTTTCGTGCCAAGAATCCGTGGCAAGAATGGAGAATGGACCTGCACGCCCTCTTTCATTATAGTGCATGATGAATTTGCTTGTCAAACCTAAGCGCATTATATATTAATAAACAAAAACGGAACGATAAATGTTTAGAGTAAAGATCTAAAAGTCAAAACCTAGAAGGAACACGGACAAGCTTTCACAGTCAGGGTCTA
>JAHWFP010092031.1:2158-21536 GCA_023313725.1 Lithobius niger | reverse complement strand
CCGTGATCATAATTAGCAATGTACTAAATTATTATTCGAACTAGGTGGCCATAAAAATCGTAAAATTATTTTGGGGAAACAATTGAATTTTATTGTATTGTATTGTCCAATTTGTTTAAGGTAGGTTATTTTTTAGTTTGTCCCAAAAAAATTGTTTATAAAGATATCCGGAAATCTTAGTTTATAGCTAATTATTTCGTAATTATTTAGCAGTGAAACTGGCGAATTCTAACTCAGCTGTATCAAAAAGAAATAAAAGTTGAACTGGAGGATTAACCTGCACTGTGGTGGTTGTACTGACGAAACCTACGAGAAGTCGAGCCTTAAATTTGTTAACCCAAATTCTTCCTTTTTTTTAACCTAAATTTTTTTAATTAAATTCTGCCGTGCACCGGAAATAAGCCATCATAGAAACTACGTTACATTTGTGCAATGACATTTCATTGAAGAGAAGTGACCCAGACCAGATACGAACTGCCGTCCCCTTCCATCGCCTGAGCACAGCCAGATTGCCACTTTTCACTGACGTGGTCCACTCTCACTGACTTAAGTTTGAAGCCAGTGGACGAGTGGACGTATTGTTAAGGGACGTATGGTAGTGATCAGGTGATGGAGTGGTTAGCCACTTCGAATCTACGTGGTGCTTTTAAGCATAGGTTCACTAGGCAAATGCCTAGAGCTCCAAACGTTTACAGTAATGATTATGTGTTAAACTGGTAAGTCGTCAAAGGGTATTATATTTGTTTGAAGACTCCAGATCTGTTTGGATTAAAAACGCACCGTATATGTCACAACTTCGGTATTGTAATATTTTACCTTTAAACGACACTAAGAAGTAAGCTGCACGTATGATCCCTTATTGATGTTTTCAGAAGAAAAGCTAGCGTTACAATCTATTTTTCAAGTAACACAGCTGAAAGAACAGAAGTGTTGTTCATTCATGGGGTAATGTCTTTTGAGCTAAATAACTAGGGCCGTCATCAGCTAAATAATTCAGCTAAATAACTAGGGCCGTCATCAGTTCCACTATCGACATAATGGAGTGGCTCCCCTTTCTTTGCTGTCTGGCTGTCAATCGGAACGGATCGGATTTGCCTTGTAATTTCTAAAGAATAAGAGACAGTTGCTTGGGGTTTGGGCAGTTGGAAAGGTGGTGAAAAAACCGTGAAAATGGTGTCTTCAAACGTCCAAATCGGTCGACGAAAAATGAAAATATCTTGAATTTCTTTTGTTACCGCGTAACGCCGCCTGTTTTTATCACCAACAATCATACTTTTAACAATTGGATGCCTTGAACAATTTGAAACGGCTTCGCGTCTCGTTGTTTTGATTTTGGCTCTTACTATTGGTCCATTTTTTCACCCTGGTGGTTCCTCAACCCAATGTTCGATTCCGGATTTTTCTTTTGACAAACCTTGTCCGGACTCCCGTGCTACTGCATGCAAAGTTTGGTTTGGATAGTCTTTGTGGTTTTCGCGTGATACGCGGTCTAAGAATTCAATGGAGTGTCTTCATAGCTGTGCAGCATCTGTTGCAAAACGGAAAACCGTGTGCACATTTAATTCGTGATAGTTTGTATTTGAAAATCATCACAGCAATGAGTCAAAAATGTCTAGAAGATTGTATGTCTTCATTCATAGGTTTTTTGAAGACTTTTCTGGGCGGGGGGGGGGGGAAGAGGGTTGTCTTACATTCTGTGCTCATTGTATTCGGACCGTGTACTAGTTGTGCCAAGATATCATAATGCCTAGAGCCCTTAACAGTGGTATAAATGTGTCATGTCGAACTCGGTTCAGTGACTGATACCTGACAAGTTTGCAACCCCTTGAGACACTCAAGTAAAAGTCATCCGTGAGACAAACCTCGCCTTGGGGCAAACCCACCGTGGGACAAACCTCCAACTTTCCAATATTTGTTAACAATCTATCCTTAAATTTGATTAATTTGAACAATTTACCCCTGGCACAAGAATTACTATCCTTGGAACTGTAGTGTAACAAGACTAATGAAACACCTTGAGATAAATCTCGAACTTTCCAGCATTTTTTACCTAATCTTCCCACGTCTAATTTGTCAAAGTAGTGAAACAGACTAAAAAAGCACCATGGGGCAAATCTCGAAATTCCCAATTTTTTTTTACCTAATCTTCTTTCATCAAATTTGTCTACATTTCAACACTTTTTCCCTGGCACAAGAATTAATATCCTTGGAACTGTAGTGAAACAGACTAAAGAATCACCATGGGACAAACTTAATCTCGAACTTCCCTATTTTTTTTACCTAATCTTCCTTCATCAAATTTGTCTAAATTTCAACATTTTTTTCCTGGCACAAGAATTACTATCCTTAGGACTGCAGAGTAACAAGACTAAAGAAGCACCTTGGGACAAATCTCGAACTTCACAATTATTTTTTACTTAATTTTCCTTCGTCGAATTTGTTTAAATTTCAACATTTTCTTTTTTTCCCTTTTCTGTAAGGTAGGCATATCGTTTCTCACATCGGCATAAAAATAACCCAGTTAACCACTGTGCTTCTTAGTACAATTTTGTTTGTTTTGTATGTTTGTTAATTTTTTTATAAAATGGAAGCGAAAAAAGTCAACAAATTAACTGAGCAAAAAACGGCTTCGCCGTTTAGAAAAAAAACAGAGCTCGCATCCCCATATTCACGGCCCTGAAGGTACGCGAATAAAAACGGTTAGAGTTCACTCGGACACAACGAACTATAATTTGAACTTCAATTCGCAAAACGTAAACCCACAAACACATACAAAATAGACGCCATAAACAGCAAAACGCTACAAAATTGAAAGATAAAAATGCATACACAAAATGAACACAAATTATAGTTCAAATTATAGTTCGTTGCGTTCGAGTGACCTCTAATCCGTTTTTATTCGTGTCCCTTCAGGGCTCTGAGTATGGGGATACGAGCTCTAATGTTTTTTTTCTAAACGGCGAAGCCGTTTTTTGGTCAGTTTATTTTTTTGTTTTGTTTGTTTGTTGCTGAATTGATGTCCTTTACGAAAACTGTTTATTGTTGATTCCTTACACAATACATGCGAGTACGTGCGGTGTTAACGATACAAAGAGTTTGACCAAATAAATACATGCATACTGTACACATAATGTACGTACCAACTAATAGTTTTCTCTAAAGAAAAAGTCATGAATGATAAAAATATCGTGGTATAAACTGAATTTTTGTGTGAATAGTAAACTGGTATTTTTATGCGACTACGACAAATGTAACGACAAAAAAAATTGTTGAAATTCAGCGATATTTCGTGGAAGAAATTTCTAGTAATGAACATGCAGTCTTCAAATGATGTAGGGCCAATGCAATGAAAATGAACTGTCTGAAGATACAACTAAAAAAAAAATCGTGAGATAATGAAGTACCTGTTCCATTTTTTTCTTTTGCAGTGGCCAGAATTCTTGGGATTTCTTGGAGGCAACCTTAGTCTGTGGACTGGAATATGCTTCCTTTCCATCCTGGAATTAATAGAACTTCTAGTAAAGATAGCAAACGTTTATTTGAATCGAAAGTATTGTGCAACCACAAATCACAAATCAACTCTCGCAAACATCCGCAGTTCTACAACGTGCTCCATGAAATCACCACATCACATATTCGTAAGACAGTAACAGTGATGGGGCGTCGGACGAACGTCTAACTGGAAAATCGTCTAATGGGATAATTGTCTAATATCTGCATACATAAAAAATCTGGGAAATTGTCTAAACAGAATATCGTATAATGGAAAATCATCTAAACGGAATATCGTATAATGGATAATCATATAATGGATAAACGTCAAACTGGACAACCATATACCAGCGGTTTCTGATCTTGTATGTATAGTCCCAGCGAGTGCGGCAGCGCGAGCAAGGCAGGGATATTAGACGACTTTCCATTATACTGTTACACGGTATACGTTCTTCCAATTATGCGATTTTCCAGTTAGACGATTATCCCTCGCCCCACAGTGATCATAGCAGAGTTAAGCAGATTCAGCGGCGTAGCCATTAAACACAGCATAGACCAACTGATGGGTTGCTAAATAGTGAATCTGAAAACTTAAGCTTGGCATTAACTGTTTGCTAAACTGTTGACAAAACTGTTTACTACTCTTTAATGCCATATTGTTTCTGGAAGGGAAAGCTGAGTGAAGTGGCAGGCAAGGCTACTACTGATGATCAATAAACCCACAAGTGGATCGATAAACAAACACCCGTGTAGCGTCCAGGGACTGTAGTGAAGACCAATATGTGGCGATCTACGACGAAAAAAATCCTACTGTCACGTGGTTCGGAATCTAACCCAGATATTCCAATGACATCTCTATATTAACGACTAAGCACTATAACACACTCCAGATCGCCACAAACTGACACAGGTGGCCGCAGACTGTTCTTCACTGCAATTCCAAGACACTACAATGGATGTTTTCTTTATTTGCCTTTTTAATGCAGTTCCATTTCTCTGTACTAGTTGATCGATTGGGACAAACTCAATCTCCCCGTGATACTGTCAACTGTTTATCCTGAAGCTACCAATCGACTACAACAAACTTTGGTACTTTCCCTCTATTTTCCTGCAAAACTTTGATTGCTGTGCTAGTGGAGTGAAACGGCCATCAAAACTGAAGAAAAGTGCCCATATTGTGATAAAAGCGTGATTGTGCAGTTTCGCATCGACCAAAATCATTCATATTCCATTCATATTATTCCATGTTTTATTAAAAATTCTTATAATAGTAAAGAATAAAGTTTATGGGTTTATACAGTTTCCTATTTTGAGTACGTTAAGGAAAACTACATGGTAGTTGTTGCACAGGAATACCCTGTTAAAAATATTGCCATCTTTAAGACTTATGCAAACTTCGTACCAACTGTAGTCCGCGGGTGCTACAATGGGTGTTTCTACTTTACTTACGGACTGTTAATACTACGATTATTTCAAGCTTTACTTTTCATTTGTTTAGTAATTCAGTTTCCATGCATCATTTATCCTCAAAAAGATTCATCACTTCGTGAAAGTAAAACTGCCAGGATTGGTAACTTACTCTCAATATTGCAGCACAAGCAGTTATTTCTAACTCTGATTGGTCCTTTCTCTTCGAGGGAAAGACACACATAGTTTGAAATAAGTTGTTACTTGGTTGTACGACCTCTTTCTTTATAAACGAACCATCTTTTACACATCAACCATCAAAACGTACTGTGTGGTTATTTCGTAAATATTTACAATTTCCTCAACTGAAAAATTAAACGACCAATTCCATTGGCCCAATGGCCAGTCTACAAATTTACTTCTCTGTTTTTTTGTACTAGTTCCTGTCGTTCTCCGTTTGTCCAACGGACACTCAACTGTCCCTAAAACCGTTACCTGGCAAAAATTATTTACCGCTATATTTTCTTTTCACGTTGAATAACGTCTAGGCTATTTACGAGCTTGTGCTAAAATCAAAATGTTCCGTACGTCTTATACGTCAAATTTTCGTGTAATATTTTTAAAGGCTTATTATACCCTGTACCTATAAGAGATACAATACAAGCCAAAATGTAAATGAAAGAGTAAGTAAAAGGTAAATAAAGTAATGGTACATCAGGGTAGATAAGGATACAAAAGGGTGCATGAAATTACAAACCAAAATGTCAATGAAAAGTAAATAAGAAAGTAAAGGTACAGGTGTTAGGGTACAAACAGGGTATGAAAACGTACAAAACGGTATGAAAGGGTTCATAAGGGTAGTTTGTTCACATAAAGGTAATTAAGAGTAAATGAAACGTAATTGAACATATAGGCCTATGAAAACCAAGTTCCTCAGTCGACTTTTTATATATGACCCACATAAATATTTTCCATTAAGTCAAAAAATCCTGTGTGCCCAAAAAATGTTTCCATAAAAAGGTTTTCCCTAATGAATACAGAAAATGTCGTTCTGTAACCATTGTGCTTCAACTTATATGGTAGTCCATAGTTTGTCATTGTAAATTTCTTGGGAACAGACTATCTTCAGAAAATATGATTTCATATGCTTTCGTTCTGACTGGAATGGTAATAACAGCTCCTAAAGAAAGCAGTTTTATCTAGAATGACTGTCATTGCTAATCTTTTTTTGGCGACGCAAAGTTTTAGGATTATAGACCCTACACAGTGCAAGAGCGTATCACAAAACCGACGAGCTGACTGTATATTTACTTTGCAGTCGAGAAATTACCGTTATTTGGAAAGTGTGTGTTGTCTGAATTATTAAAAAAAAATTCTAAATGCGAAAAATTGATGTTAGGAAGAAATTGTTTATGATTTTTCTAGATAGAACCTGAGATGCAAACTTACGGCTAAAATGGTGTGCCAAATGTTCCTTTTTATCTGACGAGTGTCTTAACGTTTTGCTGCACTTTTCCGAATAGCAATGCCAAAGATTGCAAGAAACTTAAATCTCAATGAATGAGATTTACTAACCAAACTGAATAGTGTAGTTTTTTTTATTCCAGATGGTTTAAAAGCTTGTTTATACATTAAAAGCCCACCAACGAATTTCCAAAGTCCGCAACATTTTCGGGGCAAACAACTCCCTAAGAACGATAACAGCAAGTAGCTGATATGATTTTAATGTGAGAATATACCTTCATAATTGTATAACAACAATTAACCAATGGGAAGCCAACAAACGGCAGCCACCAGCCAATCACACCTCCTTAACACTGATTAAACGACCACACAGTATTTTATCAGATTAAATTGTTCGCCTCATCCCTCCATCTTTCACCGTTCGACTCGTTTTGTATCCTGGCTTACGCCGCATAAAGAAAGTATGAAAGAACTGCATTTGGTAGGTCGAAACCAATTTCTAAACGTATACGACGTACCTGATAGTCAAGTGACACATTAATTAACATCTCGGCAATGTACGTTTAATCTTTGTTTACCATAGTAACAGAAATCAGCTTTTTGCCGAAGTGTGTTAAGCAAGCCGTTCTGGTTAGGCCTACTACCGCTGTGAGACGCTTGGCGATCCAGGCAACCCCAGAACCGTAATAATATACATGCGGTACTTGAATATCGGAATTAATAATAATTGTTGTAAAACTTAGTATTACGGAATATTCTATTTTAAATTTATGAACAACACTTTGATTAAAAATAAAACACGTATTTACATTCCTTGAAGTGCTCTGGCAGTTGTCTGCTTTCAAGCGAGTTACTTTCGGTTTCGGTTAAGTTTGTGATAGATTGTTGGGGAAGCAAAACTGTAGTATTCATGGTGACGACAGTAGAAAACAGCATTCCTACAGATACTAAACGAATCAGTGAGTACATGTGGCAACAATTGTTCGCTTTCATCATATCGTGCAAATAGGAATTGTGAATTCAAGCGAGAAACCACTGCAATACAACTAGGCCGTGATATGCAAGTAGAATTTTTATTTTAACGTTGATGTTTACGGGAGGCGGTATATTCTCGTTTCAAAAATATAACTCGAGCGTAGTTTAAGTATCGATAAATTTTCTCAACCACTCGTTACATTCCCAAGCTGATAAAAACAACTCGCGCAAGCACTCGGTATTTTTTCAGCTTCGGAATGCAACTCGTGATTGAGAAAATTTATCGATAAAAAACTACGCTCTCGTTATATTATTACTGATAAAATGTAATGGAGGATACTGGACTACCGTTTAAAGTACCTGTTTCGTAATTAACTTTTTTTAGATGAATGATTGAATGATTGTGCTACACGTCTACCTAGCTGACCTGCGTTAACATGGAATAAGCGACAAAAGAAAACTTTAACTAGCTTAATTAATTACACTGATTACACTAATTCATTACACCGACGTAAATAGGTTTTAACTGTTTTTATTTAACTCTTGTTGAGCTTTTGTCTTTTCCGTCCCTAATCATTACACTGAAGTAGAAAGAACATTAAAAAAGTTTTTTTTACTGTTGAAATAGTAACGCAGTAGGATCAAATAGAGAAGGGGAGGTGATAGAGCCTTTTGCGACTCATTACGTGGTAAGCATTAGCAACAACCTGACCGCCTATCTCCAAAGAAAATTTATCATCAGTTCTTGTAAATTCTTTATACCTTCTTCTTGATTTACAAGGTTTCTCGATACTGATTTGTGTCTTTATATCCGGGCAACTTTGATGAAAACAACGTTCGGTTCTTTCATGTACTCTGATGTTTGCTGTAAATGGCGCACTTCCAACTGCTAGATATTACCTCAATGGTTCTTTCCAGATAACCGACAATCTAAAATAGTTGGCAATTTTTCGGAGTGATGGTATAGCCTACTTTTGGATGAAAGGCAAACTGCAAGAGCCGGCAATTTTTCTCTCGAAGCGATGGTTACTGTTGGAGGATAGACAAACTACAAGAGCTGTTAATTCCTTCGAGAGTATGGCATTCGATGATGGACAAACTGCGAGCACTGGCAATGAATGATTACTGTTGTATGACAGACAGACTAATAGATCTGGCAGTTTCTTGGAGTGAAGATTACCGTTGGATGATTATTTCTAAGAATGGTGGTTACTGTTGAGTGATAGACAAACTAAAAGAGTTGGCAGTTCCTTGGAATTAGTGCCCGACTGGTGGCTGAATTTTTCGATGGGCTGATGCCTATGAAAAGCCGATGGGAGAATAAAATCATCAGCCAATTACCGATGTATTGCCAATGGTTGATCACATAACATTAAACTTTTTTTGCATTTTGGGTATTTAAAATTCAGACGTACAGGTTTTTTATAATGGTTTCGTCTTTTTTCTCTTGTCCACTTTCATTGTACTTTCGTTCATTGCTATACCTGGCCAAACCCAAAACTGGACGAAAGCCAAAAAAAAGCACAAAACCAATGTAAAGGACCTGTAAGTAAATTGCTAAATTGCTAAAACTTGCTAAAACTAAATGCAAGGCGTATAGATAAAGATAATGTTTGATTAGCAAAAGATGTTTGTGCAACTTAATGGACAACGAACCAACTGTTGTCTCCACCGAATTAAAAAAAAAAATTTGAAAATGTGTGGTAAACGCCACATAACAAAAGTGCCCCACTTCTCGGCGGTAACAGAGCAACAACAAATTTAATAAAATCACAGAAAATATCGTTAAAATCTGGAGGCTCTGCAGGTGACACATAATGAAATGGCTACACTAAAATTTTAATAGTTAGTTAGGACCATACCACATTGTACTACAAATATTACACCATTGAAGTTATTTCTATAGAGAGAATTAGGCAACCAACCAATCAACTTCAGCCTAATCTGCATAAGGCAGTAACAGAATTCAGTAAAGATTAAGCCGTCTGACTACGCGATTTTCGTGTGCCGAAAAAAAAACTGCATTTTGAAATGATAATTAACTCAGTTGGCAATCTTCGTTGCTTGGTCAGGTCACATGACATGCAAATTTCGTGTCCTGCCATGTCATGTGCTGCCACAGTGACCAATTACGAGCTGCTGAAGAATCAGGCTTTGTTATTATGACAACAGAGGATGTTTGTTTGTCTGACGGTCGTTCATTGCAGATTCCTGACCCTTAGTGAATGCTGACTGAGAAAACGTTGGTTCTCGTCATACCTACATTGCCGATTGAGTTTCTTTAAGATCCACCAAGCTTTTCTCATCATTGCCATATGAGCGGTTTAAGCATCGCAACGCCACTAAAATTGTGGTACCCTTCGTCGTGATGTTGTGCCTGAAACTCAAACGTCAGGGAGCGAAATTACACTAAATCCTTCCGGAGACTTACCATGTAAAACGTTACGATGTTTGGAAAGGGTGAGGAAGTGCCTTTTACTTTTAAATCCATAATACCAGAATTTAGTTGTGATGTTTGTATTAGCACGGCCGGCCGTGCTTATTGGAGTTCGTTTGCGCACGAGAATTTCAGAAAATTGGACAAGAGGAGGAGGCGGAGGCGGCGGCGGAGCGGCTAACAATGTCAAAATGTTACAATGCTGCAACATGTAACAATTGGGTAACAATATAGGCGAGGCGCACAATATCGGATTATAGCTCACTCGAACAAGATGCAACGATGGTTGGGTGCCGGGAAACTAACGTTTTCGTTGTTTGAGTTAGCTAGCTCGTTGTGGAGAACCAAAATTAAATAGTCTTGATTTTTTCATAAATCTTCAAGTGTTAAACCGTAGGGTGCGAAGTCTTAAATATTGAGGCCTCTCAAAATTTGGCGGCCGACATGACTGAGTGACATATTTACTTTTTCAATGCGGGCTTCGGGAAGCCAGTTGAATTGTTTCCGCGATTGTTGCCACGATACTGAAACAATCCAGGATCAAAAATTCATCGAGATGACGCATGCTAAATCCAGAAGTACGCTAATGTGTTGCCATCAAATAATAATCATGGGACAAATCTTCGGAGAACCTAAACATAAGTATCCATTTTTAATGTTCCGATTTTTCGAAAACAAAAATCGGTGGACAGTGGACACATATAAAATGGAAGCGAAAAAAGCCAACAAATTAACTGAGCAAAAAAAAGGCTTCGCCGTTTAGAAAAAAAAAACATTAGAGCTCGTATCCCCATACTTACAGCCCTGAAGGTACATGAATAAAAACGGATTAGAGTTCCCACGAACGCAACGAACTATAATTTGAACTCCAATTCACAAAACGTAAACCCACAACACATACAAAATAGGCGCCATAAACAGCAAAACGCTACAAAATTGAATGATAAATATGCATACGCAAAATGAACACAGATTATAGTTCGTTGCGTTCGAGTGAACTCTAATCCGTTTTTATTCGTGTACCTTCAGGGCTGTGAGTATGGGGATACGAGGTCTAATGTTTTTTTTCTAAACGGCGAAGCCGTTTTTTGCTCAGTTAAGTTTATTATGTTTTCGCAATTTTTGTGCATTATGATTTTGATTTTGTTTGCACAAAATTTCGTTGTGTCCAAGTTAGTTGGAGTTCGTAGCGTTTTGATTGCTTCTATTGAGCTGGTTAATTTTGAACAGTAATATTATTTTGTGTTTGATTTGTTTCGATAACTATTTAAATTGTTTGGTTGGTTTTGCGAGTTCTAATTTTTAGAGGGATTGGATGTGATGTTCGTTATATTTACCTTTATAGAGAGGGCGCTATCCGCAGCCTCTCTTTCCTTATTGTATGGCCTTGTAACGTGGCATCAGACGTCACACTTAAGAGTTAATAAATAACCCAAGCACCCATTTTAGGCACCGCTCTTTACACTATAACTTGACTGCGTGGGTCATTCATTTCATAATGTCTAAAAAAACAATGTTTTAGGCATCGAGTCTTAAGACATTGCAAATAGGGTCTTGAAAAGTTATTGTGGATGCATACAGATAGACACTTAGACACCGCACTTTTCGTCTACCTTTCACCACATGTAATTTAAAAAACCGACTTTTTATACGTTTGAATTTGTTTTGACGTAATTTAAATAAGACAAAAGGAGGAAAATTTCACTACGACTGTGCGAATGTGTTTTTTTAGAATTGTAAACTAGTTTTGGCTGTTTTTGCTGAATTGTAAACTAGTTTTTCTTCAACCCCAAAGACGTTGGATAAAATCGAAGCCTCTGCTGTTACTCTTTTTTTTTTTCAATTCACTTAACACCCCAACCCTATACGAGCAACACAATTTTTTTTATCCTCTGTTATCAGATCCTTATCGAAAAAATGAAAGGTTGTGTGTAGCAATTTGTGGTCAATAGATTGGTTGGCCCTTATATAATAAAATGTTCTACTCGATCAATGCAATGCGAGGTGATTAGCGCGCTGACGTCTGCAGGCCACAAATCGCCTGACAAGCTGCAGCACTGCTGTTGTTGGCACAAATGGTAGGCTATGTGAAGTCTGGAAATATTGCATTTCATTGTTCTCAGTCATGCTGGATTTAGGCGTTTAATTTATGCCAGCAGGTAAAGTAGTGCATGATTTTAACACTTCAGGACCTAATTAAATAACTAAAATTGGCAACAAGCTTACAAGATGTAAAAAAAATCACAACCATTAGGCCTTTCACCCTCCAGCGTAAGCATTCTTGGAGAACATCCTTTGAGAGCATGTTCTGAGAACATACTCTGCTGAGACCACTTACGATGGTGGACGAAAGGTATAAGTGGTTGCAATTTAGGCTTGTCACCAATTATGTAGGCTTGTTGGCTTGTTGACGTCCGGCAATCTTTTATTTTAGCAATAATAATTAAACTACAAATCCTACACCGATACTTATTATCCGTTACGAATGAGTGGCTATACTGGGTGATCATTTAAGTTGTGATCCAGCTTGATAGCTAAAGCACTACTGAACGATATGGTATGAGAATCGGGTGATGTGATGAGGCCAAGAGAGGCCATTGATTGGACAAGAAATGGATGACCTTGCTAAATGTTTTCAAGGTCATTCAACTGCTAACTTATTAAATATGCATCACACACCATGTCATGTCATAGGTCCTGCAAATCTGGGTCGATTTTCGTTGTTTTTTTGCATTGGTAATGTCTCTTTGTTCCGTACATATTTCTAATTTACAATCATGGTGTGTGATGTATATTAAGAAGTTAGGCAAGGTCATCCATTTCTTGTTTAATCAATGGCCTCTCTTGACCTCATCACATCACCCGATTCTCATACCATATCGTCCAGTAGTGCTTTAGCTATCAAGCTGGTTCACAACTTAACTGATCACCCAGTATAGCCACTCATTCGTAACTGATAATAAGTATCGAACTACATGATACGTAATTAAAACTCGAACATAATTTACGTAGTGTTTACAAACTTATGGCCAGTAAAACTATTGAGAGAATTGGTACATATGCACCTTCATATAGTTTCTTATCTCACAACTGAAGTAATTATTCATACTGCAGTTTAGTTTTATTAAACTGCATTTTCAATCTACAACTGGACTTGAAGACTGCAGTTTAACTTAGAAACCACTGTCACACTCTCCAAGAACCTAAGTTGAAAACTGTAATTGTATGTTAAAGTGCAGGTGTTGAAGACAACTAGTCCGAAAGATTGCAGTCTGAATCAGAAAATGCTGTTTCGTATAGTGAAACTGAGGTTCCAATTTACAAGAACTGCACTTGAAAATTGCAGTTTACACAAAAACTGCAATTCTGTAATGGAACTGAGTTGTAAAGAGACACAAGACACAAGTATCGAATGGTCCTGAATAGGAACTACGTTAATGTTACGTAATGTTCAATACTCAATATTGGTGGAGGACACACTAGCGTGTTTCTTTACGAAGAAAAATATTCGAGGATTGCTATACCGATTCCAAAGTTCCAATCTCAATACGGCCGGGCTATTAGTAGTTTTTTAAGACACTAATTCTTTTTAGACCTCTGCATCGGTGCTCTTTTTTTTCAGTTCTTATTGCACTTTTGATGGGGCCTTCACCCCCCCCCCCCCCTTGAAACTCAGCGGTTTCTTATGGAGTTGTTCCCCTTCCTTTTTTCAACCAAAAATCTTGGTTTCGTGCCTGGAAATTAACATCAAATGTTATACATAATAATCATTACTTAATTATTAATGATTAATCTCAGCAAACGGGAGGGATTGCTAGTCCCTAACCTAATAAAAATCCGATTTTATCAAATTAAACGGCCGACTAACCACGACTGGCTTGGAGCAAACGGACCTAATGAAGTCTTTGATTTAATTCTTGACAGTCGCGCTACAGCTTGCCTTAGTTCAGATGTCCACTTCAGATGTCCACTTCAGATATCCACTTCAGATGATTCTTAGTAATGTGAAAATATTGGCAAACCCAAGTTACCGACCTTGCAGAATAATAGGCAAGCCATTTTGTCGCCATCTTGTGTTTGTCGGCGTTTCCATCTTCCGCGAGATATTACGCGTCAATTGGGCGTTAAGTCTGTCCTCCTGTCCGGAATTTTTCAATTTTTGCATGAAGTACAGATGTCTGATAAGATGTATTATCTGGGGGTTTGTTTAATATCTCTGTAATGTTTGGTGCAGTGGCAACCCGGACCACTGCACTGTGACTGAAGTTGGCACTAATGACCTAGCTGTCGACGTGCCATTAAACCTCAATCCCCCCCCTCCCCTATTTGTATGGCTCTAAAAACTTTGTAATTACTTTTTCTTTTCTTATAGGCCTACATTTTATGATGGTGTTACATTCACGGTAGAATGTGTAGAGGACTTTATAAGAAAAAAATGTCATGACCATGAGTTTTTATTTTACCTTAGCTTCAATCAACTCGCTTCACAATGACTTACTTGTATTTGTAGGTGCCAGTTTCGTTAAAAGTTATTGTCAACACTACATAAAAAAAAAATCGAACCCTTCTTTAGTTACAAGGATGCTTGTTTGCTTTTGTTTATCGTGAATACCCTGCAAAAGTACTTGTACTCGCCCTGTCAGCATTATGAGTGTTAAGTATTGATATAAAGTGACAGTGACAATCAATAGGCTACTTCCTCTACCTGTCGCCAGATCGTGACAGAAAATTAATAATTGATCAACACGGCACAAGGCCAATGTTTTAGCATCAGGATAAACTGTAAGTTGCTTCTCACCAATCCGCCCTAAAAATAAAACCATATTTTTGGAATCACGTAAGGTACTAGTTGCTACATTTGCCTAATTATTCAGTATCTGTGTGTGCCCTTGGACTTTTATGTAAAATAACTTTATCTAAAATTGTAAGGTAAGGTTCTTCCGGTGACTGTGGTGTAGTAAAGTTATAAACATGGAAACATTTTCCAGAATGAGTTATAATATCTATTTTGTGTTTTTAGTAATTTTAGGAACTGTTAGAACTGCACAGTTTTTTCATAACTTAGGTAGAAGCTAATTTACCATACGCCATCCGTTTATAATGTCAAAATCGTTTTGTAATTGCCAATCATCTCTTCATAGTTATAATTTATCGAAATTATTATTGTGTCATCTGCGAAAATACACAAGAAGGTTTTATTCACGTAGTCTTGGATGTCATTAGCATATATTAAGAATAGCAAAGGTCCTATAAGACAGATCCTTGTGGTACCCAAAATTTAGTTCTTGGTAATAAATATATTCTTCTTGTATTTTTACTGTAATTTTCTTAGTGTTTGAGTAACTTCTAATAAGATTTAAAATTGTTCCGCTTAAAGCTTTCACATTTTTAAAATTAATTTCTCAAGATCAAAGGTGTCGAAAGCTTTTTGCAGGTCTATCAATATTGTACATTTAGTGCTTTTGTGATTATTTCGTTTATCTGCACTAATAATTCTGTCATTCCCCTCTTTTTTGTGTACCCGTAATGTATATTGTTTAGTAAATTAAATTTTTCTAAAAATTCTCTAATTTTATTTGAAAAATATTTTTCTATTAATTTGTCTTCAACGGAAAGCAGTGAGATAGGTCTGCAATTGTCTTTATTTTTTTCTTTTCCCTTTTTATGTATAGGTCACAGTACATGTATGTTTAATTGGTCGGGACAAATTTCTTTATCCATCATGACATTTATTAATTTGCAGATGAAAATTGACGTATTTTCTTTAGATTGTTTAAAGATGGTTGTAATAGTAGCAATGATAATAATAATAATAATCTTGTATTGTTACATGACTTTATTAATTTATAACCCCCTCCCCCGTTTTCCCTTTGGAAGACTAGTGCCACACGTGGCATAACCCTTCCCCTTGAAAATACGTAACATTTTGTGCTCCCCCCACATACACAAATTGTACACATTTTAATTTTGGATGAATTATTATATTATAAGCTGTACTCAGTATCAAGGGGCGTAATAAGCAGTGATTTTGAAACAAAAATAAAAATTTCAAGTTTTAAACAGAAATCAGAAAAATAATTTAGCTAAATGAATTTAGTGAACAAATTTAGAAAAAAAAGTTAAGGAAAAATAATTTATCTAAAATTGGAGTGTTATCCTTTGTTATATTCCCCCTCCCCCATGATAACAGATGATAACACATTTGCTCAATCCTCCGTTCCCTCTCCAGGTCCTATGTAACTTGTGAATGCGCCCCAATAAGGCTTCACATATTTTTGAGGACCACTGGATTTTATTTCACACTCACAGTTTGGTGGAAAGACACTCGGTCAGCACAACATAATTATGCTTGCAATTTCCGTCATTCTTACACTAACATCGAATTTCGTTCTGTATTTTTCAATGACCATGCCTTGCCGATGTCTACAAGTTTCTAATTTACACTGAGGTACTACAAAGCATGGTTAAAAGGTTAGCTTCATGATGACCTTGAAAATGTGCATCAAGATCAGCATTCTGCACATGATTAGTGAGCCCCCTGTTCGCCTACATACCATGCAAAGTTTCAATGACCTAGTATTAACTTTCTGTGATTGGCAGAGGTGGCCCTTCCTTTCTGCCCCTGTCAATTTTTTACTTTCTGTCATTATGCAACTGACGTATCCATCGGTAAATATATGTAATATTTTTCTTTCAAAATGTCATGGTAATCTTAATCAATACTCTTTACATATTCTGGTTCAAATTAATTAGGTATATTAGTCAATTCGTTGAATTCACTTATTTTAAATTAAAAGTATTTGGCTAATTTCAGACAATACAATGAACGAAGGACAGCAACCCCGTCTCTTCTTGAGGAATTCCAGTTTACGAAAAGGTATTTACAACTTGATATTTTCCCCAAATAATCTAGTTACTACATTTCCTTCATAACAAGAATGAACAACGAATGCACTTACAGCAACATCCGGCCTGCCTTATAACAGCCACGTGCAGTCATGTGTCCGCACGCTGTTGTCGCGAGGTTCGACGTAGTAATACTACAACGTTACTTCCGCCCTCGTCTTCTCGTGATCACGTGAACGACGCTAAACGACGTCTGGCCTAGTAGACGAATTGCGGTTCACGTGACAGCATTGACGCAAAAACTGTGTCGTCATAACCGGAAACAATGAAACGTCATGGTTATTGTAGGCACGCAAAGGATCGTATTCCTGCATCCCGCAGTAAATAAAATTACCCATATTCAACGGAAAATTTCGTAGACGCAACATTTTAAAACGGATTTTTATGTAGGGATTGACTAACTGTAAGTAAATAAAACTTTGTGGCCGTACTTGATGTGGAGGATCGAGAAAAATGGCGCTAGGAGGAATGTCCTTTTAAACAAAGTGGGGAAAAAGTTAGTTATGGTCCTTTTCAACTGCAAAAGGTGATCTCCGTGGATAGAAATTTTGCCAGCACAAATGACAGGAGAACGAGCGCAATGACAAGTACACGTCTCTATTTGACATTTTCCTAACTTAATCGATCTCTCTGTTAAAGGATATAACCGTCAATGCATGAGCCACGAACTATAAAAGTTAGTCGGTGTCCAGATGTCAAAATCACAAGTGCTTAAAGGAGGGTTGCCACCGAATTAAATTCTACAGCATCTAGCCTAGAGTGAAAATTTGAGTGAAAATTTGGTACACCCTCGTGCACCTGGAAACAAGCTATAAAGATTAACGATATTAGTGTCACTAGATGGCGCCAGGGTATTTTCTTTTTATTTGACCGTGGCGCCATCTAGTGACATTAGTGTCGTTAATCTTTATACTGTGGCTTGCCTCCATGCACGATGGCGTACCAAACATTTACTCAATAATTCAGAAGGTACGTGGCTTGTTTGTTGTGTTTAAAGATATCTCTTTGTACGTCTTCTTGTTGCGAGCAAGTGCTAGAGAGAACTAGATAGCGCTCGATGGCGCTAGATATTCCAAACTTTCGTTTCGTGGCAACCCTTCTTTAACGTTCACCACCCTTTTGGATGGTTTCACCACGTACATGACTCCTGACGGTGCCCACTGATTCCCTGATTCCCTGTGATCACTTCAGTGAAACATCTAAATGGCACCATCTATGAATCCCATCAGCCTCCCCTTGCCCACCATTTCAATGGGAATTGAAAATTACTCTTACACCTGACCCTTTTTTCTGTTTAACAGTGGTTTCACTAGTGCCACAAAAGGGGTGCCATCCAGCCACTAAAAAGGCGCCGATGTTTGCTTTAACCCCCCCCACCCCAAAAAAAAAAAATAAAGTGCCAAATGGTAATCCTACACAGTCCTGTAGGACTAATACTTGGGTACCTTTTTGGGACCCAAAGCAGATACCGGCAGCTTTTTATGGCTGGATGGCATCCCTTTTGTGGTACCAATGAAACCACTGTTAAACAGGAAGGCGTGTGGCACCCTGGTAGGTCAACATATCCATGTGGAACCTTCTATCTTTACAGCGCATAATTAATTCTGATGAAACATGAAACGTCATGAAGCATTTTATCCTATGTGCAGCCTAGTTTACAAATTAAATAAAGATTTTTCAGTCTCCTAGCAGAGGGCTCCATACGGCGAAGGGCATGTATGTTATAAATGTTTGCAGTGGGACTAACAGCCATAGCAGCGATTGCTGAAATATATTCTTTGTATTCCTGTCACAGCACGAATATGGAAGAGGGGCGAAGCAACACTTGGAACACCAGTACACACAGAATATTCCAGTCCACAAACTGGAAAATGGAACCAGTGAAGTTTGTGTACAATGCCGTCGCTGTGTACAGCCCGACAACATTCACTTGGGCCACTTGGAGGCACTGTGGCAGCAACAACAATCATGGGCGGTGGGGGAAAGGGGTGGGGTAGAAGACAAATACCCCAATTTATGCTTCTTTTCCCATGGGTGCCACCCACCCCAAAATAAACACACGAATTCATTCACAGAAATTCACATCTACGCATTGTTTCATTGTCATACCAAGACTACAAAACACACTGTAATGTAGTTTATTGTCATTTCGACTTACAATCCAGACCTATTTATCATTCCCTTTCCCCAAAATGAAAAAAAAAATTGTGACATCACTGGGCGACATAATCCAAGCACTCTCCGATATGTGTTAGCAGGTTACCGTATTTGTTAACTGAGTAGTACATTAAACTATATCTAATGCAAACTTTCGCACGTTTGCTTCCATTCCAGAGGTTTTAATTATCCAGAAACACAAACAAGATCGGCAGTCAGAAGAATTGAAATCTCTTCTAGGTGATTTTGCAGCAAATACCAGCTTGTTGGGCGTTGCTCAAACGTATCGTAAAAGGAGCTATGTCTGGTTTGTGGCATCAATCATCACTCTCACCATGAGTATATTGCAATCCTGGAATGTGACGTCAGAGTTTATTCAGTAAGTAAAGTTAAAGGATGCGGCATAATTTATATGTATACACTACAGTAGTATAGTATGTATACTGTACATTGGAAGGAAGGTCACATTATTAAGTAAACGGTTGTTTGCTTTAATATTTCTCTTGAATGTTGCACTATCGGTCAAGACGATCGAGTGGG